>ASPP01010529.1:0-18857 GCA_000512085.1 Reticulomyxa filosa
TTATTAAAAATCAATATCATATTTAAAAACTACAATACTTGTAGATATTTAAAAAAAAAAAATTAGGTATAAATGTTGATTTTTCATTGATAAAATCAATTATCATCATAAGATATGTTTTATGCGTTCAGTTTTCTTTGCAACATATTGTAATTAAACAGTTCTTGCAAAAAATTAGTCACATTTACAACATTATTTCATAGTTTAAAAAATTAACTAGATAAAAAAATTTAAAAATGCTAAAAAGAATGAAAAATCGAAAAAGAAAATTTTTAATACATGCTGCGCCAAGGACAAAATATTTCTTTTTGATTTTTATTTTTTTGCATTTTTTTATTTTTTTCAATGCACAAAAAAAAATTAGCTGGTAATTTGTCTTTCCAAGTGGAAAAGAGAATATCATGTCAAAATATACCAAAATGACCACTAATGTCAAACATAAAAATGGAAAAAAATAGAAGCAAACCAAGTCAGGACGTTGATCTAGTTTTTTTCTATCGAGTGGTGAAATTCAGGTGAAATAACGTTGTTATTGACAAAGTAAGCTTTGATTGATATGTTTGCAATTTTTTTTTGTTTTGAGAATTTTTTGCATTTGCTTAAAGACAATTTGCATTAATTGTGATTGTACTTTTTGAGAATTTTTAAATAAATGCTTCATCTGATTATTAACTAATAGCTTTTCTTGGTAATTAATATTATAAATCAAAGACTTAATTTTGCGTTTAGTGTTATTATTGAATGTATTCAATTTGGTGTTAAGTGCATTATTTTTGCATTGATCTGTTGAAGTTAATAACAACAATGTAGATTTCTTTTGACGAAGAATCCAACTTGATAACGCTTTTTAATTTAGTTTAATCAACGATTTGTTAAAAGAGCTCAACCTTCCACATGTGGTCAAGCTAGATTTATTGAATAAAAAGCATTAAAGACTAGACGTATGATAAATAGATTTTTTTACAGATCAACATATTAACTAACATTAAAGACAGCATATATATCTTCACATAAGACTTCAAAGTAATGTTTTCATCAATAGACTGAATATGATTGTGTTGATTAAAATTGATTCCAAAACACCTTTGACACATACAATATATTATGGTATTTTAACTAATATGTGTTACATACATGTGTTATTATCAATATTCTCATTGTTTCTCCAAATGTACAATAATTTGTTCACGAGCATATCCTATTTGTAAGAGTAATATTTTCATAAATCAAATCCAAGCTAAACTTTTATATTGACTTACAAAACTCAATAACTTACATTAAATCGCGTCCATTAAAATCAACATATGCTAACAATTACGACACAAATTAGTCTAACTACAAGTGACAAAGCAACTTTCAAAATTATTTTAAAAAGCTTAGTCTCGCTAATTATTGTACATGCTTCAATATTCATATCACGTCATGCACATCAAATGTTACATAAGTTTCCAAAACGATATAATTATTGTATTTGAGTTATACACAATTTTTTTGTTTGGACATGTAATAGCCCCTTGAACGTAGCCATCCAGTACGTATTTGAATTGGTTGATTATTCGATCAATTTTGAAGTGATTGTATACAAACACTTAACATTTGCAACATACAATCTTCGAATTGACGGCAAAAACATGGTGGGGATTGAGTCTATTTTAAATGAAGACACTTTTAATATTCTGTCGGCATTACTTACAAGTTTATCTCCTTAGACAAGCTAATCTTGGTGTTTGCTTTTCATTTCGATGTTATTCATGTGCTCCTTTTTTTTAGTCTTTTTAAGATTCGTCAAAAGAAAGACTCTTGAAGACAAGAGAATCGAAGCAAATTTTTTCCGTTCAGTCAAAGAGTATTTAAAAAATTCCTAAAATAATTTTTTTGGAATTTGGGCTATCTGATCTATATAACAAGCATTGAAAGAGCAAAATAAAAACACAAAAAATAAATTAAGCCTAAAATGTGGACCACAAAAAAGAAAATCATCACAAACGTTTACCAAAAAAAGAATGAATGAAATGAACATGTACAAACTTAAAATAGTTTTTAGCAAAGTTACAAAAGAAATAAAAAATTAAAAAAAAATAATAAAAGTAGTGTATGTAGCAAAAAGGTATTGCGTAATAAGGCAAGGAAAGGGTCAATAAGCCCGATTAGAAATTAAACTGTGAAAGATAAAAAAAATAAAAAGAAAAGAAAAAAAAGATAAATTCACAAATTAGTAATCTCTCCTGAATTACTAATGTTACGTTTATGAACAGTGCTCAGTTTGCTGGGATGAAGATCACTTTCTTCTAGCGGAACGATAAGAGTATCGCAAAACCGTTGCTCGGAACCAGAATCATCAGCGTATTGATAGGCATAACTTCTGCTTTTTTCTCGTGAAAGAATGCTGTCCTCATTCTGGACTTCTTGTTGTTTAATTCGTTCTTGACGCGCTCTGCGCAGATCCGCACTGGTCCATTTTCTTCGCAGTGTCTGGGTGGTCTCAACAGCATTGGAACGTTCTTGGCACTGCGTTCGTGGTAGCAAGGTAGTGAGTTGTTGCGAGAGATTTTGTTCTTTTGTCTCCTTGCTTTTACATGCTACCAGTGCATCGCCTTGAGTACGGTTACGGCGGCCACTCTTAATAATCTTTTTTGAATTGCTGTCTTCTTCTTTTGTTGACAATTTTGGGAGTGAACGAGTCACGATGATGTCCCCTTTTTTTACGGGAACGTGATGTTGGACATCATCAGATGATCTAGGGTGGATGAGTGGAACCTTTGTTGGATATTGATCTTCTTTGAGATATGCTTGCGTAGTGTTGGCAATATCAAGCGAGTGGTTTTGAATACCATTGGCTGGTGCAAAAGTGCTTCTTTCTCTGTTTGTCAATAACTGTCGATCTGACGAAGTTGACATAGTTTTTTTCTCACCTGCAGCTTGTTGTTCTTGATGTGGAGCATGGGCCATTGTCTTTGCACATTGGTCCCCGCAGTCAATGGAACCTTGGCTGCAACTAGGACGGCGACTTTGCGTCGGGGAAATAGCGTGCCGCTTACGTAGATTGCTTCCGCTGCTGGTGCAGTAATTGGTTGCATACTCTTTCAATAGCTCGCTGCCCTTACTTCCGCTAGTGCTGTTGTCAGTGTCAGTATCCATGTCACTGTAGCGATTGGAATTTCGGGTGTGAATGCAATTGCTTGTTGATGAGTGTGTTTTGGGTTGTTGCTTTTTCTTTTTTTTATACGTGCCGATATTCAAACCATTTTTTTCGTCACTTTTCGCGTGCAAAATATTTTCGCAATTCATGTCCGACTTTGCGTTTGCCATTTTTTGCACTTTTTTGTTGCAAGCTGATCTTAGCCATGTGCTCGACTCTCGTATGTTTTCAAAGTTGCGATATCTCCTTTCGTGTGAACTGTCCATTATCTGCAATATAAACTCACGTGCTTGTGGAGATATGTCTTTACAATTCCGAACCGACCTAGTGAATTTTTTTTTTTTTTTTATACGTGGAGAGAAAAAAAAAATGTATAAATTAAAGAAATAAATGTAATGATGTAAAACTAAACTCAAGTGATGTTGGAATATATCCTTGAAACATGACAAAAGCCAGCACGCCAATGTGATAAACATCGCATGCTTTCAACTGTGTCCCAGTGAATTGGAGTGGTTGGGCAGTGGCATAACGCAAATCTGGTGGCAAACATCCCAGGGAATTACAGTTCCGGTGTTGATGAAAGAGTCGATGATCGGCGTCGCGAGAAGAATAGCGACTGTTATCATCAGCATAACACAAAGGACTGGAGTCATTCCAAACAATCTCACCTTTTTGTGTAACGAGAAACGAATCGGAGTGCATTTGCATAAGGACGGTTTGAAATGCATGCAAGCTGGCCACCAAACTCATCAGTTGCCGGAGGATGGCAATAATCTTGTCTTCTGATAATTGTTTATCATTGCAACCCACATGGTCGTGCAAATACATGTCTAACGACTTGGCCGTGCTCAGGTCCATGTCACTACGTTTTCATTACGATGATGGAACACCATATAGAAATCGCTGTTCTGCTCTTCAAACGAAAGGGTAATGTGGGAACTATCACTCTGTTTCTTTTTATACTTTGTTTGTTGCTGCAATAATACGGTGAAATGTTCATACAATATTTTACTATTTTGATTGGTTGAAGAATTTATTATTTGTTTTTTAATACAATCGCTTTTCTTCCATTCTTGTCCGCTTTCGTCATCCAAATGCTCTTTTTTTTTTGCTGATAGTGAGGGCGATTCTTTGTTTTCTTCTTCACATTCGCGTTTGCCTCTTTCCATATTCTGAAATGCTTTCACTTTCTCGCTTTTCTTTTTTTTCAACCACTTTTTTATTTTTTTTTCGCATTTGGTTTTTCCATTGTCAATTTCGTTACCCCCGCATAACACTAATGTCACACAATTTTTTTGTGGGTGTATGTTTTTTTTTTGCTGTGTTCCAAGGAGGGAACACACGTTTTTGGGTACAATTGTTTTAATACAGAGAAAAAACTTACTTCGGCGCAAAAATGACGACATCACTGAACCGAGGAGATGTTTATTGTTTGTATATTTACGTTTCTTTGAGCTTTCGCTCTTTCAAATAATTCTGCAAGGAGACACCGCAAAACAACTCAAAACTTTCCACGAATAATTCCTACTTGGATTTACAATTTGCTTTGAGGATTCCCTCTAGAAGGTGTATTTAGTGCATATTCCACTTTTTAATAGTATCTGTTCAATCCGGATAAGAACAATAGAACCAATCAATATAAATAGATTAAGATATATTTCGCAGTATGAAATTACATTCGTGCGAATATTTCATATTCTAATTTTTTGTTTTGATAAAAGATTTGTGTAACAAAAGAGCTCCTAGTTCTGAATTACAACAAGCTAAAATTTTTATAATGATAGATTTTGAAGATGTCAAAGATAAGTTGCCTATGTCCACCGATATAATTAATTATTATTGTTGTCTTCTTTGCTGTTATTGCGTTTGTTTTTATCTTATCTTTGTGTAAGAGCTGTTGCTGCGGAAAGAGACTGCACTAAATGTAATACGAAAAGTGATAAACTCTTTCTAGCAGATTTTCAACAACTCAAAGTAATTTAAATAAAGAAAGAAATGGCAAAACAATAACGAAAGAGTAAAAAGAAAAACACAAGAAAGGTTGTGAAGAGTGGGGAAAGTTTAACCCACCGGGGGCTCATCAGCCCCTTTTACTTTACAGGAGCTTCTCCTACATTTGCTGTATTGAACTCATTGGCAAAATAAAATCGATTAATATTTTTTTTGGACACAATTATTGTATCGAAAACTCGCAATTGTCATTGTTTCTTTTTAATAGTTTATTTTTATCACATTTTATATCTTTTACATATGACTGGTAGGTAAATCATAACTTTAACTAAATTTCCTTATAACGTTGCATGGGATAAAAAAAATCTTGTGTATAAATGAGTTATTCAAATAACATTCGAAAAGTTTATCTCTTACATTATCAAAAAGTATAAGCGTAGATATGGTTTATCCGTTGATTAACACTTGTAAAAAGTGTTTTGAAACGAAATATTCATAAAGCGTTGCCCCCCAGAATTAATTGAACCTGTCAATATCTTGACCTTGAAAGTTTTATTGGAAGTAAATAATAATAATATTGAACATTTGTAATAGTACAAAAAAAAATGTTGAATTTCAACGAAGACGAGTCGCTGGATGCAGTGGAAAGAGATTTGAATAGTGGCAAGGAAGACACAGTAGGTTGGTACCGAACCGTGGACCGTTTGTACTCATCAGGACCGAAATCGAAGCGAAAGACGGAGTTGATAGAGAAGCTGTGTATAAAGATCGCAGAGCAAGCGATGAAAGAGATGGAGAGATGTTATTCGCAATGCAAAGAAATCGAAGAGCAAGCAAAGAGCAGCAAAAGTGAGCAAACACTAATGAAATACAGCCAAGTATTTTTGCCATTGGGATCAATTGAGCTCGCCTTTGACACATTAGAAAAAATGGAGACCACAAAGACGTTGATAAATATAGTTATTCTACTAGTTCAAGTTAGCACCATTTCTATTTTTTTTTTTTTTTTATGTATTAAGGTATGGAAGGTGGGAATGAACATGTACAAATCATATTCATATACATATGTGTAATGTGTACAACATGCGTTGACGTGAATAAAAACATCACATTAGAATTGCTATAATATTTACGATTGGATATGTAACTATATAATGCCATTGTTGCATGAAGTGGAAGCGAGGAGTAATATCACGTCGAATAGTAGTAATCAACAGCAACAGCAAGTGATAATAGATTTGCCATTGGCAGGGAGTCGTATACGCTATCAACTGAATACCGGCATGACTCATTTGATTGTGCTGAGTCGTTATTTGAGCTTTATCGCGGCGGATTTGAAAGAGTTTGAGTTGTCGTATGTCGCCATAAAATATTATCAATACTTGTGTTACCACTTGTTATTCCATCCGCTCCACAATCACGCCGTCAAGTATGCCAACACATACGAGGAAATATGCTCTTTGGCAGTGAAAAGCATCAGCTTTCAGGTCAATATTCCCAAGGCCCATGGCGCCGACCAGAACAAGGACAAAGATTCAAACAAAGAACAGAAAGAACAGAAAGAACAAAAAGAACAAAAAGAGACGAAAGACGACGCAGGTGCCAACAATGACGTAAACGTCACAAAGGCGGCCAACCAATCAAAAACACTGTCCGCCAATCCGAAAGTGTTTGCCATGTTTGATAAGGTGCAATTGCCATACATTTTCTCGCATCTGCCCTCGCTGTCGCAACAAAATCATGCCATTGATCAGTTTCTTGATCAACACAGTTTTGCTTTTGCTGACGTATCAAAAGAGAAGAGAAACACACATATATACATATATAATACATATATAATACATATATAATACATATATGTGATAATAGAAAAGTATCTCCAAATGATTGAACTCGTTACTTTCCAAAAATCAATTGGAAACAATGATAATAATAATAATAATAATAAATAATAATAATAATAATAATAATAATAATGAAGTGGAAATAAACAACGAACTTCCGACATTACATGGATTGATTCAAGGCTATTCGATGGAGTCAAGATTATGTGGTCGCTTGTGCTTGTTTGAGGAGGCGCTGATAGCAATAGAAAATGCAATTCGACTCGCGGAAAACGAGATACTATTGAATTTGGAGTGGAAACGCCAAAACACAAACAACGAGGATCGGGGCAATGACAATTCGTATTTGGTCTCTTTTCGCAATCACGCAGCCGTGGACCATTGGAGATCGAGTACCGTGTTTGCTGAGTATCAAAAAGAACACGTAGATTTGTACACAATTCGAGGCAATATGTACAGTAATTTGGACGAATTCGGATTGGGATTCCAAGACAGTGATCTCTGTGTTCGATTGGCTCCAAATAGTAATATGTATGTCAACCGCGCATTTGCCTTTTTTCAATTGCAGAAATATCAGGAATGTGTCCAAGATTGCAACATTGGTTTGCATTTGTGGAAAAACACTCAGCATGCCAATCCTGACCAACGGGAAAATCTTTTGATCAGTTTTGCATATCTTTTTCAAAATGGATAAATTTATTTATTTATTTATTACTATTGCTATCATTACTATTGTTCGATGGGGTGGGGGGAACAATCCAACATAATACAGAAGGGCTATTATATGGAAACAGAGGCATTGCAGAAAAAAAATTGAACGAATATCAAAAAGCAATTGTGGATTTGAACAAATGCATTGAGATTGTCCCCCAGTCGAGGGTCGCCAGAGAAATGCTCCGCGAAATTTGGGATGAGGTCGTCGACGTGCTGTACAACCAATGCAAGCATATCACTCATCTCGTTTTGCCCAAGGAAATTTGTGCAATTATCGCTTTCCACACTGTTGGAATCGATTTCGAATTGAATGAACAATGCCATCCCAGCACAATGGTGTTTGGCAAGTGATTTGTTTCTTCCTTTGTTTTTTAGATTTTACTATTAACAAATTTAATTGTGTTTTACGTTCTGATTATTTTTGTCTTTGTTTCGGTTGCTGCTTCGTTTTTTTCAATTGTTTCTTTGGTTCAAATTTGAATGTTCTGTTGTTCCAAAAGCACGCTGCATCCAAATCCGCAAAATTAAGATTTGATTAATTCAATATCCAATATTTTAAAAGTGTTTTTTCTCTTTGGGAGGAGTGAAAATAGTATATAAGTTCTTTTGCTGTCTCTTACTCTTTTTCAGTGTTTTCTTCAACAAAGCGAAAAGCTTACAATTAGCAAAAGTTTAGTTAGGCTGATTTGAATAGTTTGAAAAAATGCAAACAAACAAAAAATATCACTTTCAAAAAAATCAGTTGCAATAAACGTCCATTTGCACAAAAAAATGCAGAATTTTTATCATTCTTTTGTTTATTTCTTATTTTTTCTTTTTTGACAACAATAAATGCACGCAATTAAACAAAAACACACATAACAAAGACGGAACAACTAATAACTTGTACATGTGGTGTGAGAGAAACAACAATAATTATATGAAGTTAAGCAGAATAAGATCTATAGAAGCGAAGGATGGTTAAAGTCAAAAAAGGAGCCATTCCTAAGTATAACGACAAAGTCATCCATAAGCCAATATGGTTGGATCGTGCACAAAAAAGGCCAATCACAATGGCATTCAGCGCATGCCGAAGCAGTACACCCAACAATATTGTGACAAACATTCGCTTGTCTGCCTTATCTTTATTATCGCGCCATAGCAATTGATGAAAGGATTTGTTGAAAAGAAATCCAGAAAAACAACCTTTATTGTTTCATTCAAAAAAAAAAAAGGGATAAAAAGATTATTGGGATGACGTGTGGAAGATGAAAACAAAAAAAAAAAGCTAACCTATGGTGCCTCCAATAAGACTGACCAAACCAGCAATATTTGCCAAGGAGAGATATCCAATCGTCAATGGCTCCAAGTTTTGTAATTGGAAGTTGAGCTTAGTGTGTTCGATCCAATGAAATGGATTTCTAGAAAATGCAGTGCTGCTCCGAGTTTCGATGGAGTAGACTTGATCTTCGTAGTCATTGGACGCCGGGACGGTCTTACTAATTCTGGACAGCTCTTCGTTTTGATATTGCTTTTGCTTGGTCTTTTTATCCTTGTATCTCAACAATAAGCGCGACCAATACTCGATATAAGAGCGATGCAAAATGTTGTTATGATGCAACAGCGACAAGAATTTCTTTTGCTTTTCATGCTGTGTGGCCGTGGCCATCGCCATGGCGCCTGCTGTATTATCTCCACTTTGCCTTTGAGAAGTTACACTAACAGTGATTGGCGTAGTTACGCGAAGATTCGCACCTTTGTCTATGTCTTGTTGATTGGTGGTGAGACGTCTTTCGGCATCGTGCGTCAGCTTCTCATAGTCCCTGGAAGTCAGCAGCAGCATGTGACTTGTGGACCTCTCTGGCCCAAGTTTGTCCAAGTTGTCCTTCCAGTGCGACAAGTACGCAATGTTGGTGGCCCAATCGTACTGGAAGTACGTGAACGGATATTCGATCCAGTTATGTCGAAACGAGTAATTGAAAAATAGAGTTTCGTACAGCCATATGCACTCGAACAACAGCAGTACGTATACGTACTTGATCTCCTCCACCAGCAATACTAATATCAGTGACACCGCCACTGTACGAATCAGCGTGTCGCAAATCATGTATAGTATCTTTTGTACACATTATTGCAACCCAACAAAAAAGTAGAGTGAGAGAAAGTTTAGAGGGAGAAGAAATAGAGTCTTATTTTATTTTTTTAAAAAAATAAAATAACTTCAAGGAAGGGATAGAAACAACGTGTTGAAGTGCATTTTGCGAATTTGGAAATCGAGCGAGACGTATCTGTACGGTACTGTTTGTAGGCCAGGAAGTAGTGCCAAGTTGTGAATGAAAACGAAAAGTGGAGATAGCGATCCAAAAGAGCTGGCCACTGAATGTACGCGAATAGGAATTGGGTTCATGCTGGTGGCTATAAATGGTCCTGCAAATGAGCATGATAATCAATGGGAGACCATAGCCGAAGAGCATTTGGATTTGGATCATGCACTCCAAAGACACCTCCATATTTTGTGCCGTGGACGCTTTTATACGCATACAATACGGCACACATAACTCCACACTTTGCTCCGCATCCACTTCCGTATCCATCCTCATCTGCAGTCCTGTATCTTTTCGATATGTATGACGATCATATTGCTGCTGTTGATCTTGAGCTCGGTTGGAAACGGAGTCACTCTCTTCTATACTGACTCCACTTGCCACAGGTTGGTAATCCTGCTCCGCACGCTGGAACAGACGCTGCTGGCAAGTGAACAGCAGCAATCGAACCATGAGCAGCAATGGCAATATCCCGGTGATCCCAATTGCAAATACAATAACCATGGTTAACACTGTCGATAGCATCGTGTTGAGTCGATGAGGGTGGTCGATCATCACCTGCTCCAGAAATTGACACGTGTTAACCACGTTGGCAATAAACACTAAAAATTGCCAGCCCACAAACATCATTTCTTTTGTGTCTCGCCAACTTAGTGTCCAATTCTCGTATCCATTCATCGCCCCATAATATATCCCTATGCCCATATTGCACATGTACAGCACCATCATGCGCATCAATCCCTTCGACATTGCAAACTTCTTCTTTGTCAAATGTCGATGCAAATGCTCTTTTATGTACGACGGCACCACTAACTCTGCCTTCCCTTCTTCTTTTTTTCTTTGTGACTCCGAAATGCTCATATTTGTAGAGTCTCCTAATAACGTGTCTTTTTTTATACATTCAACATATGTTTTTGTGTACATGTTTTTGTGTGTGTGTTGTTGTCGTTGTTTGCTTGGCTTCATTTGCTTTGACAGACTCATCCCGCCAAGTTTTCATTTCGTGTTTGGAGGGGAAAAAGGCTATTAGATCCCTATTTTTATTCTCTATTTACCTTTCATATCGTCTTTTTAGTCGTAGAACACGCAACGTTTTTACAGTGATTACAAGCAAAGAAAAAAAATAGCTAATCGTTTTTTTAAAAAAACGCCCTTTCTCATTTACCTTACAAAGTTAACAAAAGTTCAATTATAAACTTTTTTCATCCACACTTCAAGATTTAAAAAGCTTTGTTTCGAGGAGAATATTACATGGATACATTTAGTCCGCTCCTCGAATTCAATTCAGTATCCCGATCACTCACATAGAATTCATGCACGAACGTAGAAAGTAGGGATATGGTTCAAAAAAATTTGCTCGGACAATAAGACCGATGACAAGTTAGTTTTTAAGCCTGCCAAATGACCGACTGAACAAAAAAATAATCTTAAATAATCAATTTTCACACAAAAATGACAAAAAAGCCAAAGTCAAGAGTAGTCTCTTTTCAACAAAAAATATAAGTTTATTGCAATTAGCAACTTATTTGCACTGACACAAGCCAGACAACTTGTCAAATCCATAACAACACATAGCAAATGGTAATTTTTTCGCAAAAAAAAGATTGGTCCGGTGGTAATTAATGTCACAAGAAAGGTGCTCTGGTCACAACGGGTACTGTGGATATACATCAGATCGGGATAATCCGGCCAATAATCCTCACAAGACGTAAATTTACGATGATAGACTTGCAAAATGTTGCGAATTCCCGTACTATCCAGCAGCATAGTTTTCATGCTTATCATATTGTTGTCATTCATAATATATTAGCAATATTATTATCACAAACTGGTTCTTTATTTAATTGTTTCAAGTAAAACAAAAATTGAAAATGAAATATATTAATATAATAGTTAATACTTACTTGTACGTATTAATACACTAATTTAGCTTAAATAGATTTCATATCAAAACGAAATAATTACAACAATAAATCATTACATGACGTTATAATGGTCTGATTTCGCTTCCAAAAACTTGAAAAACAAGCAAACATTACAGAAAAAGAGAACGAAAAAATGTCGTTCACCTTTCCCTTTCGCGTGAACGAGACAACCACACAAATTTAGTTTTATTTTTCAAATACTGACAAAAATTCAATTTACGACAATTATTGGTATTACAAAAACAATATCAATACTATGAATGCAATTTGTTGAAAGAAGTGATACAAAACTATAAACTGTACACCCAACATACAATTTTAATTTTGTTGAGCATTCAAAAAGCAAAATTTAAACGTAGGAAACAGTAGTATTTACGTTGACAATCGTGAACAATAAATGAACGTTTACAAACTTGGCTAAAAAGCCAGAAATAGATTTCGTGGTACATAATTGCGATTTTAGTTTTTAAATGAAGGATTAAATTCTAAACAATACGGATTGCAAATATTCAATAAAAGGTAAAGCAAATATTCAATTTTAGAATACTACTATGTAAACATTATGTACTCAAATGTGGAATGTTTAACAAAAGTTAGAAAATAAAAAAAACTCAGTAAGTAGCGTTTTTATCCCGACTGCAATCAAATTTGTCGGCTTCAAGGCTAGAGTTTGATTTTGTTTAACAATTTCAACCTTTTCTCTCTAAAAGAAAAATCAAAATGCCAAAGAAAAGAAAGAACGGTGGAAAGAACAGACACAACCGTGGTAACAAAAGCTATGTGCGTTGTGACGTGAGTGGCAGAGCAGTACCAAAAGTAAGAGGGTGGTAAAAAAAAACATTAAAAAAAAAAACGCACACAGTTTTATTTTTTGTGAACAATAAATTCGGATAGGATAAAGCTATTAAGCGATTTGTGGTGCGCAATTTGGTTGATGCGAGTGGTGCAAAGGATTTGTCTTTGGCTAGTGTCTATGATTCTTATACGATTCCCAAAATGTATTACAAGACATACTATTGTGTGTCAGCTGCCATTCATCAGCGCATTGGTTTGTTTTTTTTCTTTCCTTTTTAATACGACCCCTATACTTCAATTGTTTCTTTCAACGGTCAAAAAAAATAAATTATACGCACAATCGCATCTCATTAATTAAAACATTTTTTTTTTGAAAATAATATCTTTTTTTTTTTGCTTTATTTAGTACGTCCACGAAACAGAGATGAAAGAAAAAATCGTGAACCTCCACGTCAAGTGTTGAAGAGATGGGAACAACAAAGACAGAAAGAAAGAGAAATTGAAAAGAAAAAACTTGAAAACAAACAAAAACGAATTGAGGCAATAAAGGCCAAACAAAAAGCAAAACAGGCCGCTCCTCAAGACGAATAAAAAAAACATCTCTTACACATACTAAATAAAAACACATTAAACACAAGGAGGGGGAAAAAGTCAAACAAAAAAAACCCTTTAAATGCAACAAAATTTTGCTTCATGTTTTCCCTCATTGTGATGTCTTCTCAACTGTGATTTAAAGAGAATCAATTAAAAACTCATTTTTGTTTAGACTTATTGCTTGCAATCGTGCTTCTCCATTCCTTTTGGCTTTTGTTGTGTAATTTTCAAATGAACTTCAAAAGTTTGATACAATTTTCTCCTTGTTAAGAGGTGAAATTTCTCAACTGTTGTATTCGACTTTGGCTGAAATTTCGTGCATTATCGAACTTGCACTACTTGTGGTTATTACCACTTTATTCTGAGAAAAAGCATGAAAAAATTTGGTAATGACGCGGTTGTAAAATATCTATATTTAGTGTAACGCAGCTCGAAACTGTCAACAATCGGACGGAAGCAAAAAATTGAAAGAGTTAGTAAAACTTTGATAAGATTATTATTTTAAACGAAATTAAATGTTGTGAAAAACAGTACGAGCTGCTTAGCAGAATTGTGTTTTGGCGGTACTGAGTTTACGAGACAGTAACGAACAAGGGATCCGCGAAGGTGTGAATAGTTGCGATTTCCGTGGAGAAAAGGGAAAAAGAAAAAGAAGGAAAAAAACTTTCGGAGGACTTATCAACATGAACATTGTATTGTTCGGTATCTCAATTTTTCTGCCATTGGTTGTCGTCAATGCAGATCCAACCCAAGGATTGTGGTAAGTGTTTCCTTCGTTGCGTTTGTTTTCACAAGAAAATGAACAAAAAAGTTTGAAACACATAACAAAAAAAGGGTAAAAACTTACACCGGTGAAATTACGACTTACGACACCCAAAGCAATGCCTCACGAGCATATGTGGCAAGCAGTTCGGGCATACTTGCCTCATTAAACACCGACACAGGAGAGATATTGTGGAGACAAGCGTTACCCGGAGACGAGCCTTTTGACAAAGTCATAACGACCCGAAGAGGCAAGGAAAAAAAAAAAGCGTGACATAAATTCAATAAACATCTTCACTACCACCACAACAATAACACAACAAAATGGACAGGCCTGGTGACATTGAATCAAGGAATAGTGCGACAATGGAGAATGGACGATGGTGCCTTGGAATGGGAAAGTGCTCAATACAATAGTCAAAACACAGCAAATCTTCGCGTGGTAAAATACAAATATATAATATATATGTATATGTGTATGTATGATTGTGTATTTGAGTACAGCCAATTAACAACATTGCAAAGCCTCACCGAGTTTGTATAAAACACAGAATAAAAATGAAAAAAAGGATAAAACAAAACAAAATAAAAATAGAAAGCAGATATGGTAAAGATAGCAAGGAACAATAAAGAATATGATATATTGACAATAGATTCCAATGATATGTTGACACTGTTCGGTTACGACAGTAGCATATCATGGAAAAGTCTGCCCCTGTTGTCCAATTTCCCCGATCATAGCAATGACGCGGAATATGAGCAGGTGTTTCGTGAAGGACATGCACATCGCATGATTGTGCGGCCAACAAAGCCAGTATCCACATCATCAGCATCCTCGTCGTCGGAAGAAAAGCCAACGGACGGTGAGAAGCCGACGTACGATGTGTGGATTGCCACGTGGACCTTGCAAGCGAAAGTCGTGATCTCTCACGTTGTCATTGATGCCTTTCGTCAGATGAAATTTGTCAAGCAATCGTCGGTACTCTCGTTCTCAACGACTCCGTGCGCCGCACAGTCGATCCACTCGTTGTCGTGGCTCTCGACAGAGGGCAATTCTGATCACTTGTTCTTCTTATTTCATTGCACGCACAACCTGTTTCTTCACACTGTGCACGCAGACACTTTGGATACCAAGGCCATCCCTCTCAAGTTCGACGTGTCGCCAAAGTCGATTCGCAAATGGGATGTCACGTATGCAAACAACAAACCTGTCCTTCGAATCAACGGCAATGTTCTCTACACCTTCCCCGCTTTGGATGCAACACTCCATTCCATTCCTTTGCAAATTGTTCCTTTGCAAAGTCCTTCCGACAGTTTTGCTTTTTTTATTTTTTTATTTTTTTATTTTTTTAATGCAGTGTGTTATGTATGTGTGTATGTGGATGAACAAGAATAAAAGTAAGTCTAATCAATCCAAATAAATCAACACACATTTTTATTTCATTTGTTGGCTTGTTACAACAGCGGCCAAAGTGTGTGGGAATTCGCACAAGTACGTGATTGATTTTAAAAAAGGGGCCATTTTGCGTTTGAATGAAAAGAAACCGGTAGAATACTTGTTTGCAAATGGACAAGAGTTTTTGCAGGACCATGGACCGATTGAACGTTGCTGGTCTCATGGATCCAACGCGATCGCACTCGTCACCAAAGACTTTGCTTTGAGCTTTATCCACCTTCCGCAGGACTCCAACAAGGCACAACTGAAATGGGTCCGCGAAGAGTCGTTGGGGCTGCCCGTTGCTGTTCACATGTTTGACCAAAGTTTAAATGCCAATATACACAATACTCTGACGCGAACATATTACATACACGTATATATGTGTATGATAAATCAATAGCAAAAGAAGATATCGTCTGCAAGAATGAAGCAGAGTGTGAAGCATATTATCACTCAACATTCCCATCGCTGTCGCAACGCATCGTCAACGATTTGAAAAAATTGAAACAAAACCTATTTTCGGTAGAGTCATTGCAGGCACTTCCCAAATACGCAATTTCCACGTTTCGCTTGCTGTTAGCACGAATCGTTAGCAAAGTGCCAGTGCTGCAAATGTGGCTGCCCCCTGATTTCTTTGCCGAAGACGAGCTCGTGTTTTCGTCCATTGCCTTTGAAAAAGTAGTCACTGTGTACTCGCAAAGTAACAAACTGTTTGGCATTGAAACCGAAACGGGACACACGTTGTGGTCCGTATATTTGCCTAGCGTCATCGCCTCTGACACGACCCCGCTCGAACCTCTTGCGTTTGATGTCGTTGATATCCTTAAAATACGAGAGCATCCACCTCATCTGCTTATCATCTTGTCCGATCGTCTGCAATCCAAGTCTTGGCTCATGTCCATTGGAAGTCCCTTTCACTCCAATAAGCCGTCCATACTTGTCCAATCACTTTCCTTCCAAGTTTTTAAAAAACACTCTTTTATTGATTGTCACGTTATATATTTCTTTATATATACATATATACATATATATGTATATATGTATATATGTATGTATGCATATGTGAGAAAGGTTCAAACAGCGATATTGACATCATGGACATTGGGAGAAAGTGGGGACAAGATTGTGTTGCTGGTGGATAGCCACAACAAAGTACACATCTTCCCGGAAAATAAAGAGGCTCAACACACGATCAACAGCAATCGTAATAGCATCTACTTCCATATCCTCGATCGCAAACAAGATGCATTGATGGGATTTGGACTGATGGCCAACCGATCCAATGCAAATGACTTGCTGTGCAATTTGATTTGGAGCAAGTCTTTCCGCAACACTCAGGAAAGAATTGTTGATGTGTACACACAGCCTCATGGACAACAAATTGTTAATGCTATGTTAAGTATTGTTTTGTTTTTTTTTTCTTATTTATTTACTTTGCAAAACACATTTTTCCAACTGTCTTGGCTGTGCTGCTCCAAAGATATCGCACCGGGAACAAAGGGGCGTTGTACAAGTACTTGAACCCTCATTTGATCGCAGTGGCGACGTTGAGTGTCGACAATCCTCATCTGACATCGCAACAAGAGCTGCGAAGGCGATCGAGCATTTACCAAAGCGATGACGCGAACAACAAAGCCAACAAAAAGGACGCTCTGACAGAGCTTCTCGTGACAGTGATGATGACAGTGACGACGATTCCTTCACCGTTAACAGAGCACTGCACGTCTACTTGATTGATTCTGTCACTGGTCGTGTTTATACACACGACTATCATGCCAACGCAGCAGAGCCTGTGTCGCTGTTGTTATATGAAAACAAATTCGTTTATTCATTTTGGAACACAAAAACCCAATGTTTCGAATAGGGCGAGGGAAACATAACTATTTCATACAACTTATATATTATATACATATATGTGTATATTATTTACAAAAAAAAAAAGGACACTAACAAAAAACAAGACTGCTTTTTGATTTAATTTTTTGTTTGGCTTGCAGTGAGTGAAGTGTTAGTGGCCGATATGTGGCTGAACGATCCGAACGATCTCAACGCAGACGGTCATGGATACGTGGTGTCGTCTAATCCCTTGGGAACAGAAAATACATTTTCATCTTTTAATGCTCCTTTGCCCATCATTACCACGCAAGCGTACAACTACCAATATGGAATTGAAAAACTTCTCTGCGTCACCAATACCAAATACTCCATTACCAACAAATGGATCTTGATTAAACTCACTTCTGGAAGTGTTGTTGCCATCGACGGCCATTTTCTCAACTCCAGACGACCTGTCGTTGATGAGCTGTATGTTTGTTTGTTTGGTTGTTTGCATGTTATAATATTTATTTATGTGTTACTCCCTTTTTACAGCAAAGAAGAACACCAAGAGGAGAAACTTCGACCCTATTTACAATTCTTGCCGTTCAACACGTTGACCGTGGTATCTCATGAATACACACTGAATCGCTTGAAATCGGTGATAAGTGTTGGAAGCACCATTGAAAGCACGACTCTAATATTTGGCAGTGGCTTGGACATGTTTTATCGACGTTTGACTCCGAGTGACACATTTGATCGTATCAGTGATGATTTTGATTTTTTGGTGTTGTTTGGAATGCTCGTGGGCATTGTCGTTGCCATAGTAGTTACAAAGTACATGGGACAAAGATATCAAGTTTCCAAAGATTGGGAGTAGCAAATAATACACCTTGCAATTTTATAAAGCAATTTTTTTTTTTTAATATTTTAAGAAAAAAAATGCAATTATTGGTGCAAAAGTTTTGGTTTCTTTGTTTCGACACATTATTGCAAACAAGAGTTCGCAACTTTGAAGAATTTCATTCTGCTTTTCGATCTTAACATTTGAGAGACAAAGCACCAAAATTTGACAAATTCATCCTCTTTGTGCAGCAATGTTTAAATGTTCCGAAACAGCCAGAGAAAAATCCATTGAGATGAAAGATAATGGATCACTCGCAATAACAAAAAGTAGAAAATTGTAATGTGA
The DNA here is from genome assembly GCA_000512085.1 of Reticulomyxa filosa. Classification (NCBI taxonomy): domain Eukaryota; phylum Foraminifera; family Reticulomyxidae; genus Reticulomyxa; species Reticulomyxa filosa. The sequence goes on from ASPP01010529.1 coordinate 18,472, forward strand.
CTAAGTTATGTTGCGCAATAATCTAGCACACTTAATGATCGTTTCAAACTTTTCAGAAAAAGTTTCTTTGAAGAAGACATGTGTTTGAATTGGTTGTAGACTTCGACATCTGTCGAGATTTGAATTTCATTTTGAAAAGTCAAAGTCAGTGTTTCAGCTGCCAAAGATATACAGAATTTTTTCAAGTATTTCTATTTTCGATTGCTGTCTGTTTCTTCCTTTTTTCACTTTTCTTTCGTCTTGTATTGTCCATTTATTGTGATAATGGCTTTCCAATAATTTCTTTAATGAAAAATTAACTAAAATAAACTAATAAAATTATCACGAGATTTGTAAACGGAACTTGGTGAAATTATATTAATCTATTGTAATATTTGACTCCAAAC
>ASPP01010552.1:0-12400 GCA_000512085.1 Reticulomyxa filosa
TTTTCTTGAAAATGTTTGGAGAGAAATTAACATTCCATTAGTTTTTTTTTTATATATTTTATGAAAATCCTAATTTTGGAATAGGTGAAATTGCACAACCCAATGAGCGATTGAAAGCCTATGCAGAAAGTGCTCAAGAGATGAGTGACCAATTGTTTGATCGTGACACATATTTAAAAGCAGTGGACATACATATGGACGAATGTCGCGCTCAAATCACAAACCGCAAGGACTCGAAGGTGAAGGGATCCAGTTGAGTCAGAAAGGGGGGGGACAATCGATAACAATTTTTTTTTCCCTTTTTTTTTTTTTTTGAAAAAGGTCCATTGTGAATCACAAACAAAATAAAATATTTTTAAAAAAAATAAAAAATAAAAAAAAGAAACCGACTTGAATGAAATGATGATCGCCGAGTCGTTAACACCTGGCGGACCTGGCGATGATGATACTGGAAACACCGATAATTCATTTAAACGTAAAGTATCAGCTACAGACGCACAAAACAAAAACGACAAAACTACAAAACCAAAATCGTTGATGGACTTGCAAATTGTAAAAGATATGAAATTGGGACATGTAACTGAATATTATGCCGTCAAATACGCCGATCCGGTATATTCCTTTGTGCGTCAACATGAAATTGCAATTGGTGGTCTCTCCTTTGTGTTGTTTTGCGTGGCCTCACAGCAATATATCACAAAGAAAAACAAAAATAAGACAATTATGGTGTAAAACGCACTTGTTGTGCTTTCCTTTTTTTTTTTTTTTGCTTGTTTTGGGGTTTTTTATCATTATTTTTCCTTTGGAGGGCTATTTTTCATATTGCTTTTTTTTCCCATTTCGTCCACAAAAAATACCTTACTTTTTGGCTCAATAAAACCCAAGTAAGAATGGGTCGCCACTTGCCGCCAATTGCAAAATGTTTCGTTATATTCTTGGTCAGAACTGTGTTTGAGTCGTTAATAAAGAGATAGTTGGGGAAAGGATGTGTTCACTTTTGTCGATTCTCTATTATCCTTAACAAATACATAGAACACGTCTTGTTGCAAGGATAACAAACCAAACGCTTATATTTATTCTTTCCTGAGAAATATCCATGAACACAAAACTTATCTTTTTGTAAACATTTTTGCAAATTAGGAACTGTAATGCAAGTGTGCACCTTTTGGGGCAAATCTCAATAAAGCAAACAAAAAAAAGAAATGAGACCAGCAAAGCAAAATAAGTTGGAAACACTATCTTATCAAACTTTTTCTTCCGTTGTATGGCAATTACAAAGAAAATTTGTACTACCTGTCAAAGTAGTTAAGTTGTACTATTAAGATAAATTTTAGAAAATTAATTATGCGTTGTTTTCAGCAACCCTCTGTTGCTGGAGTCAGGGGATTTTATTTTATGTGTTTATTTTTTTTGATAGATTGCATACAGAAGCGAAATGAACGTACATAATATTATCATCTTATGTGCATAATACGTTTTATTTTACAAACAACTAAAATGATTTCAGATTATCAAAAAATCTTTACAAAATCATTTTTTTCTTTTTTCAAAGTTGCGATATAACAAATGAGAAAAGCAATGCAACTCAAAACATCATAACTTGCGAGAAATACATTGAATTTATGTTATCCTCAGTTTGTACAATGAAAATAAATGAAGCTTTTGATTTGTTTGAACTGTTGCATTCGTCATTTAAATTATTTTTCGGACATGATGACTTTTTTTTCGAAATATATGAATGTAGAATCTTTGAGATGCACATGAACTACTATGTTTATAATCAAAATTTCTGCATTGCATGAGAAAGATTGAACATAGACTTATATTTATTTATTTTTATGTACTAGAAAATGCTTTTGAAACAATACTAATTTATAACAATAAAATAGTAATTTTTAAATTACAAACACAATAATTGTTTTTTAAAAAAGTGTGATGAATGTGTAATTTTTCGGGACCACCCCATATACATTTATATTTTAAAATTAAATATATTGTTGATTTTTTATAAAGAACTGCTTCAGGAGTCAAGAGAATTTTATTTTATAAATATTTTTTTCATTTATAGCATTCAGAAACGAAATGAAAGTAAATATAAGCATAATTTTATATACATTATATTTTCTATTTTGAAAAAAGAAAAAAATGAAGATTTTTGTTGATGTTTGTAGAAAAAATAAGACAAACAATGTAATATTGTGACATATTTATATTATTCTTGCATATACTCAAAAATGTTAATAAAAACTTTGAATTACTTTATTTATCATCAAACATTCTTCATTACACGAGAAAGGGCGTTGAACGACTTATATGTATTTTTCTGCGTTCAGAAATTATTTTGAATTTCATAAACCATGATTCTACAAAACAAAAAACTTAAAACTCTTTTTTGAAATATGAAAGTGGTCCCGAAAAATTGCACATGTATAACACTTTTTTAAAAAATAATTATCATATTTGTAATTTAAAAAGTTATTATTTTTTCGTGATCATCATATACATTTATATTTCAAAATTGAATTTGTTGTGAGTTGATATAGAAAAAATTTTTGGTATTATTAAAAAACGTACAGTTTAGAAACTGTCCTTTTTGACAAGAATCGAACGGATGTGCGAATAAACTGAAAAAATAGAAGCAAGAACTATAATTTCTCAATACTTTGTCATTGCACAAACTAATTGAATGTGTTGATTTTGTTTTATTTTATTTTCATTTATTTATCAATATTAATTAGTTATTTTTTATTTCTCTCTTTGATAAGTCACACATGTGCTGTCAAGGTCGACATCTGTCAAAATTTGCAAAAAGACACGTGCTAACAATTAAAAAAATCTTGCCAGTGTTGAAAAACAATTTAAAAAAAAAATTAATTTACATTGCAAAATTAGATGAACAAAAAAAGTGTTTAAAGGCATGTTCCGGGAACATTCAAGAGCGAAAGGTGCTCGTTTTATCTGAACAACGACCCAGCCAAGTGCACAACCAATCACCAAATTCAAAAGTAGCAATCATAAGTAAGCCATTGATAAACCCGTCAATAGAAAGAAAGAACAGCCCAACAAAGGAAAGAGAGATAAACAATAAAGCAAAAAAAGTGCTGGTAATACTGACTAATGCGATAGCAACTGTTCGGTGCAAACGATAATGATTCTGTGAGGACATTTGTTCTGTAATAGTATCTATTTCCATATTAGTTGTAACACTGTAAAACTTACGAATGTATTGGTAAGATAACGTTGCATTAAACAATGTTACAGAGACACCAGCAATGATATAGTACAACATTTCATATGGAGTTTGGCCATTGAAACAAAAGTAGAAGTAGTTAGTATTGGAGCGCCTTGCTGGAATAAAATCAAGTACTTTGATTGCATATAAACAATTGGGCTGATTTGCTAGTGCAAGTCCCTCCAAAATAGCCAAAAGGATTGTCACCAATACAATTACAAATACAAATATTTTGTTAAATTTGTTACTTACTTTGTATGCACTCTCATTGTTAAATACCAAATTCAATCGCATATGCCAAAATTCCAACATTGCCAAAATGTATACCAAAGGTGGCAGCGATATAATCCTCTCAAATGTGCAATTCATATGACTGCGATTTCTACCGTCACTGTTTTCTAAAAAAAGAGGTAGATACACAAATGTTGTGATCAGGCAATATGCCCAATATGCTACGTGGTAAATTATCAAAGGATACCGTAATACAGTTTTGATCGAGTTGGCACGGCAAAAACACTGATAAATTGTATACACGAGTACCAGAGATTCTAGTACCAATAATATGGCTGTGATTATATATGCTGTACCAAGCAAATCTTCTTGTGTAGTATGCTGTGCATCCACACAAATTTTGAGTTCAGACGTAACCATTACAAAATTGAATCATTCCCCGTTTTCTTTGCAAGTTTTTATCAGCAGTCAAACCAGTATTGACTTTTTTTTTGCAATAAATTTTTTTTCTTTCATTCTGCTCTTTTTTTTTGTAAAGTACAGTGGTGAACGCATAGGAAATTAACTTAATCAACATCTCTCTTTGAACTGTCTAGGAAAATTATGAATTAAAACGTTTACAAGTTTACCCTTTTTGTTACAGAAAATTGAAATAATAAAAAAAACAAAGATCTTTTAGCATCTGCACTTTTTAGCACATTTTCTGGTATCTTCAAATGACGTCGTCATTCAAAAAGTTTGTATGTCTGACGTCACACTGGTCCATTTCAGGTGGGAGAACAAGTTTTTAGTGATTGTATCCTACGTATATCTGAAATGTCATCAAGTGAAGAAAATAGCAAAGATAAATCATTATTGCAAAAAGAAGAAATAAATAGTATGGAGCTCGTGATGAATTTACCTTCCACATCACATGGTCAAATCGCGTGTGACCCGAGCGATAGTGAAATTAATGAGGTTATTTCAAATATCGATCGTAGTCAATATACGACGGAAGAGTGGCAAGAGATGCGAGACAATCAAAAAACGATTTATAAAATCTTTAAAATGTTTGCTCCGAAAAAACTTGGACCCACTGATCAACAAAATATTGGAGCCATTACACGAGTAGAGTTTTTTTTGGATCAATTCTTTCAAAGCATGGAAATTCTAAAATTTTTCCCAGCACTTCAGAGTGTGGAGGTTTGTTTACAATACTATTGCATCCAAACGAGTACGTTGATAACAAAAGCAAAACAAAATAAAACATCAGATTCTATGTAATTCGTTTCAAAAAATTCAAGGTCTTCAGAATTGTAAGCATTTGAAAATTTTAAACTTGACAAAAAACAAACTTAAAAACCTTTCTGGTCTCGAGCACAATATTGAATTGGAAGAGTTGCATTTGAGTGAAAACTGTATTGACTCCATTACCGGCATCGAACATTTACATAACTTAAAAATTGTAACAATTCACGACAACTCTATTGCTTCCATAGAGCCACTGAAACATTGCAAGAACTTGGAGTCAGTGAACGTTGCAAACAACAAAATATCGACACTTTTTAGGTATCACATTATCTTTTTTCTTGTTGTCGTTGTTGTTGGGACTCTCTTAAATTTTTTTCTTTCTAATCGTCAGCTGCATCCTAGAGCAGGTTTTGTTCCTATTCAACAGATGCCTCACTGGCTTGTGCCGTTTGTACGAACTCAACATTGCGGGCAACAATTTGGTGCACTTTAATGAGATTGATGTATTGGCAGAAATCCAATCTTTAAAAAGAGTATATTTCAGGTTTGCCTTCAATCAGGGAGGAGAAAGAAGAAAAATTTTTGTTCAATAACAATACAATTTAGCGATCCTCACTTTGGAAGCAACCCATTATGTGATATGGGCAATTATCACGTGTACGCTCTGCACTGCTTACAGTTTGTGGACGTGCTGGACGGCGTGCATGTATATCAAGATGCAAAAGAACTTTGTCTTACAACTGTAGAAAAAAAACTGGTCTACTACAATATGCAGTTGCAGGTACTAAGAAGAAGAACTTTTTTCAAATATTGACCCCCGTTACCTCTTCTCAAACTGTACACCTTGACAGATCGAAAAAGAAAAAACTACACTTGCACTCGTGAAAGTCAGTGGGTAAAAGCTCAATTGCAGTCCTGTCTCAATCAATTATATCGCAAAATTTTTGAACAACATAACGTGACACAGACGCAAACAATTCAGCATCAAGAGATCCCAAAGGAACAAATTAACTACTTGGAGGGATCGATAAAGCAATTCTTGGACACTTGTGAATCATTTGAAAAAATTATTCTTTTATTCATTCAATGTAAGTACTATTTATTCTTTTACCTTTAAATAAATAAATTTTTTTTGCATTTATTGATAGAATTGAATGGAATAGCTTCAACACAAAAACATTATACGAAATTGAGATGAACAGTGGAGGAAATATAAGATTTATAGAACTTTCGCCAGACAAACATAGTTGTGATTGGGCTACGGCCAGTGAGCCGTTTTTAGACGCTTTTCAAAGCACATCGAAACGATTTTTTCGGATCTACAAAATTGAAAATAATTTTGCTCGTTACCGTTTTCAAAGGTTTACTATACAAAAGTGTGAAGAATTGGCAAGTTGTGATCCTCCAAAAGATATTCCTGACACTATGCAGATGTATTTGCATGGTGAAAATTTGAGCGACATCGTGGCTGTCATACACAACTGGGTTCGTAGTGTTTTTTTCATCTGGAATTTTGAGTTTACGGGTCACTTAAAAAAACAAACCTTAAAAAATTGATATTTTTTTAATGACTATACTAATAAGAAATATCATCAAGTTCGATTTGAGAAAAACATCAACAATTTGTTGAAAGAGCAAAGAAGTTCTAGTGAACCAATACGTAATATATTGACCGTCAATGTTATGTCTTCATTGTGTGAATACATGTGCAACGCAGTTTAAGTTCTGAGTTGTTTGTATAGTGTATACAAGATGATGAAAAAGGTGAATTTTTTGAGACAAGCAATCCAGAAATGCTCTGTCCAATCTATTTGCTGCAGTTTCAACACAACGACAATAGCACAGCTAGTCCTGAAGTGTCAGGCGAGTTGGAAAAAGTATCGATACCAGATCCATTGACGAATTTGAAGAGAATTATTGCAAATAGAGTTATTGAATTCAACTAAACTCTATTTCTTCTGTTTTAAATGTTTTTTGCTTCATAGAATCAACAACTCTTATAATCTTATTTCAGGAGGAACGATGGAAAACACTGTTTTCAAGCCTCCACCAGTACTTTTTGCAAGATTTTTTTCATTCCTGTCACAATAATCTTTTAAATATGAAGCTAGAGCTCCTTGAGACTTACAAAGCTGACAGCAAACCTTTCCAAAAAATTGTAAGTTGAATACATATGAACGTTATTTTGCGTTTTTTTGAAAACTCCCTTTTGTCAAAAATACGATTTGCAGCAAGAACAAGGACAAGTCTTGCCGCAGCAATTTATGAATCTCACTAGTTCAAATTTGTCAGAGTTGGTACCTTGTTTGGAGAGTCAAATAATAACTCACGTATTTGGATCAACGATTAGCCTCAAATGCTTCAGTCATTTAACAAAAGTTTACGAGAACGTTACATATTTAGATTTAAGTTTCAATAGTATAAGCAAGATTCCTGAAGAAATAGCAACCCTCCAAAAACTGCAATTTTTAAACCTGCAAGAAAACTTAATCTGGGAAATGGACAATATTTCAAGACTAAAGCCTTGTCGTTTGACAAACTTAAATTTACTCGGAAATGAAATTACACAATGTGCTGGTTTTGTGTCATATGTATGCTATCATCTGCCAAATGTGCAAGTTAAGAGCTTCATTATGCTTATTTCCGTCGCAAATGGTAACTAAAAACGACTTTTTTCAATATACCCCCCCGTTCTAGATTTTGAACTTACAACAAAGAAACAATTGGTCTGATCTCAATGAGTCTATTTCGTCAATGTGTGATGAAAAGGATTGGGAAATATTTCTTTGTGATAAATTCAATAGTAACAAGAAATCAAATACAAAAACGCTAGATATTTGTTTTAAAATGCAAAATATCCTAAGCCCACGATTACCTCAAGATTGGTCTTTGTGGAAAGACGTTGTTGTTGATTTGGACCTATCTGCCTCTAAACTTATCGAGTGGCCTCATGTGCTTCGACAAATGTCCAATTTGAAAAATTTGAATCTTTCTCATAACTATATATACAACATTGAACACAGTCGGTTTTGCACATCTATTACCGAACTGGACCTAAGTCATAATCAGCTGCAAAGTGTGGACGACTTGGCATGTAGTTTTAAAGAAGAAACGTCCCCAAGACTAGTGGAGTCCTATGGGTTGATAAAATTGGACATTGCATTCAACAACATTCAAGATTTGACGCCACTACTTAAGTATAAATATAGTTTAAAAGCACTGAATTGCTCAGACAACAAAATTGACCACTCTTTTGGAACGACGATCTCACAATTTTTGAATTTGAGACAATTGGATTGTTGTAGCAATCAAATATCTGAGAGCAGACAATTGTATAGTCTCAAACTACTGACTCAGCTCTCTATACTTGACTTGACAGGTGGCTCTACTTTTTTGGATACCTCTTGGGAAGAAAAAAAAAAGAGGTGACTCTAAAAAAAAAAAAAATATCATTGCGGATTGAATAGATAATCCTATCACTAAGTGTCTCAACAACTACAGAAAATATGCCATTTACTGCTGCAAATCTTTATGCGTCTTAGACGGGAAGACAGTAACAAATACAGAAACAGAAGATGCACGTTCATTATATCAAGGCAAATTGCACAAAGATTTTTTGCTGGACAAAATTGGACACGTTCCTTTTGAACATATCCAAATTTTGGACGTGTCTTCTTCGTTGAGTGCCAAGGACTGAGAGTTGTCCTCACTTCTGCTTAGTTGAAACGATCAAATTGTTTTGTTGATTTGTCTTTGTCTGTAGAGAAATCCGAACATTGGAAGGAATAGACGCCACTTGTTTTTGCAATCTACGTGAAATTCATTTAGACAGAAATAGTATCATTGATTTGTCCCAATTGTGTAATTTGAAATCTTTGATAGTCTTGAAAGCGAACCATAATCAAATCAACAGTGTAAATAATGGAAGTTAGTTTTTTTTAAACATTATGCCCCCCTCTGACAACTGCTTATATTCGTGTCTTGTTCCCATTTGTTGCTCTCTAACAGGGTTGGGTGATCTCAAAAAGTTGGAAATTTTGGAGCTTTCTCACAACAAAATTCACTCCGTTGCTTCTCTTGGTATTGAAGGTGCGTCTTCTCTTCAGAATCTTGATCTATCTTACAATGACATTAAAACATTGGATGGACTAAATGATTTGAAGAATTTAAGATCTCTTAACTTGGATGCCAACAAAATTCGTAGGTTATCTGGTCAACAAAGTGTCTTGGCAAACATGCAGGAGGTACGTACGCAAGCATTTGCGAAAATAAACATATAAACTCTGTTTAAACTTTTTGCTAATAACAAAGGTCGTGAAAATTTTTGTTCTCCTTTTAATATACAGTTTTCAGTGCAAAGTAATGGATTATGCACGCTGCAGCATATTGAATTTATGCCTCAACTAAAAGTGATAAATATGCAAGACAATCGCATTCCGCATATCGCTGATATAAAAAATATTAAAAATTTAGCAAATTTGAACAAAATAAATCTACTCAAAAATCCTTTGGTTCGCAAAGAAGGTTTAATCGAATTTATATTATTAACTTGTCCAAACATAATGTCCATCAACGGTGAAGATGTTTCAAACATCCAAGAAATAGTTGGACTACGAGAACAAGAGCAGCAAACGTCAGCAGAAGCGCTCGTTAATGCTATTTGTGAGAATACAACGCAAATCAAAAACGATATGTTACATAGTAGTATGAGTGTAGTCAAGTTACAAAATTTCAATTTGGAACAAATTAAGACAACAAGATTTCCAAATTCGAAATTCAAGTAGATTTTTCGAAAATGCAATTTTTGATATTTGACAACTTTCTTTTAGTCTTTGTTGAAATTGTCTGGGTCAAATTTTTTGTGTTATGATTGCAATACAAAAACTATGCACACGTATTTACCTTTTTATGTATCATTACTTATTTTATAATGTTTAATCGAGAATCACAAAACAACTTCACACTAATTCACTGCTACATGGAGATAAAAATTAGTTATTCAGTTAATGATTGGCGGGGCTATTTCATGAGAGAAAGCACAACATTTGTGTGATATATGTTAATAATTATTTTATACAAGCTATATTTAAAAATTATATACAGTAGAATGCAAAGTAAAATTGACACTTAAAACGGCACATTATATAGATGATTGATTTTCTTCATGAAAAAATAACATAATTCTTTATAAAAAATATCTATAAATTGTGTATTTTTAAATATCATTTTGGTTTTTTATTACATATTTACTAATTATTTCAATATTTTATACTTTATTTTTCTTTTTTTTTAGTTTAAGTATAGCTCGATGTTTGAGTTTTTTAATCATTTTTATTTTTTTTGAAAATGACTAAATGAGTTTAGAATTTTAACATTGCGCAAACTCCAGCACTGAATTACAGATCAACACTACGCACTAAGTGCAAAAAAAATTCGTGTAAGTCATTAATATTTGTAAAATGCTCAAAAGCATTAATTGATATTTAGAATATGGATATTTCAGCAAGATAATACAGCTAGCCATACAACAGTTACAGTAAAAAAATAGTTTGAACAAAATACTATTAAAGTATTGGATTTCAATATAAATTCTCCAGACATGAACCCAATCGAAAATGTGTTGTAGAGTAAAAATATATATATAAAAATAAAACATTCAGATCAAAAGAATTTTGTAAACAAGTTGAATTATAACGTGAAAAAATTGATAAAGAAACATGCAAAAACTTAACAAAATCAATACCAGAACGAATACGAGTATTATACAATGCAAAAGATAATTTGTCAACTTTTTCTCGAAAATTTTCAAAAATCAATAAAATATTCAAATTTTTCAAATAATTATGAAAAATTAATAAAAAACAAAAATGATATTTAAAAACTACTATTTGTAGATTTTTTCTTTTAAATAAAAAAAAATTATGTCTGAATGTTGTCTTTTATGAAGAAAATCAATCATTTTTATAATGTGATATTTTAGATTTCAACTTTCTTTTGCATTATACTGTAATTTTATTTTTGATTAGCTCTTGTCATAATTGAGATAATATAAATATTTTAATTAACTATATTTGTAACAATTCAATCTTTTAAAATTCTTCAAATATTATGTATTCACAGCATTATGTCCCCTTTGGCAATTATCAAATCATATCTTGTTCAAATTAATAAATCATTTTATGTGTTTTATTTTCATTCTTTGTGTTTGCATTTCATTATTCTTACTTTTTTAATTTCAGTTGATTTTTTTTCAACATCATTCAAATTTTTTTTATTTCTTTTATTATCTGATTTATTAATTTATTCGTTTTCATTTTCCAAATATCTACCAACATGCAATAATATCATTTTAAATTTTGTTAAAATTTTTATTTCTTTAATTTCATTATTGTATCATTTTATGTCATTACAACAGCATATACATCACGTTGCAAACGTGTTTTTACGAGGTCAGCCAAAAGCAACAATAGCGTTTAATGTGACAACATCTTTAATTTATTGCTTTCTTTTCTTCTTTGGTTCATTGATAAAACAATATAATGATAATTTAAAATGATTAGCACAATAATTTTGTCTTAAAAACGTTTTTAGACCCTTGATTTTGTGTTGACCCAATGAAAAAAAACACTTCGTACATTTATGTTAAATTTAATTAATTTACTTTGATAATAAAGCGAATACTATTCACGCTACTTTTTCATATTTACATTTAGTTTTGAAAAGTCAAGTGGTTTTTCTTTTTTTTCAAATAAAAACGACTTTGTCTTATCATCTACATATTAAATTGGAACAAATTTAACTGAACCAATGCTGTTTATATCAAATATTTTTATAAATTGAAAACAAGGCAATCAAAGCAAATGTATATATTTATTGCCCTCTCTTTATCAAGCAACTTTTTGAGGTGATTGACGCTAAACAAAAGATAAAACGAGTTATTCTAGTTTCTTAAAAAGGAATTCATATTTAATAAAGTTTTTCCAAAAATACTGAAAAAATATAAGCTAAAAAATGAAACCTAATTGAATAACTTTGAAGAATCATGCACAAAAAAAAATATGAAAATCGTGGATGCAAAGTTTGTCTAAAGGGTGAATTAGTTCGCTTACTTTGACTAAGCAATCTTTCGAATATGACAGCACCTCATACGAAGAAAGGTTCATTAGAGGTGGCTGATGTCATCAGAAGACGTTCAGTTAGTTCTAATTTGCCAGAGCGTCAGTCGTCGCAAAAAGCAATGGTTCACGTTTCTACAACAAACAACAACAAAAAAAAGGAAATAATAAAATAAAATCGAAACAAGAATTCAAAGAGACAAAAATCAAAACAAATGCAAAACAATATTAAAAGGCACAAGCATTAGGAGTGGAAGAGATGATAGACGCAGACAGTCCGAATGTGGCGATAGGGGTATGTAAACTGCAGACAAAAAGTGTTGACCATTCATCATTAAAAAACAACGACGTACACGAGAGCAATTTTTCCATAAGGAAAAAATGACAAAGCTGAAGCAATATTTTACACAACAAAAAAAAAGGGCGAAGGCATCCCAGTTGAACTATTGGAAGCAGATGCGAGAGCAGAGATATTGACCTTGTTGGCTCAAAAAGTTTAAACATGTGACAAATTTCAAACATATTTGTTTTTGAGGATTTGTATACAACGATCATTAATGAATCTTGTTTTAATTTTTTTTTTTTTTTTTTT
>ASPP01010582.1:0-21501 GCA_000512085.1 Reticulomyxa filosa
TGTGTGTGTGTGTGTGTTTCATTGTCTGACTTGTCCGATGCTCGTTGGTTGACAAGACAAAGCCAATGAAAACGAACCGCATAAGCGAAGACACACGATCCAAGAGAAAGATAGCAATCACGAAAAGTTCAAAGCCTACGTGTTGGACACATTTTCCAAGTTCCAGGACTACTTGACCGAAAACAAGGAACAGGACAGCGACAAACGCAAAGAGAAAAAGTTTACGAAAGACATGGAAAGCAAAGACGAAAAGGAAGCCGAAAAAGAAGAGAGACCAAACGGACCTGATCATATGCAGAACAATGCTCGTCAATACAAGACGACCAAACCAGAGAAAAACAAGGAGCCTCTTTTTCAAAGTTTTGTTACTCCAAAAAAAAAAATACAATGAAGCAAATACAAACAAACAAACAAACAAACAAACAAACACATTGAAATTGAATAGCGTCCAATGTAACAACCAATCAATCACTAAATTCGCAAGTTCACACGCAAACCACGATCGGGTCTTCTTCGAAGCAAATGGCGAAGAATGACACCTCCACGTCGCGGTCGTCGACTCGCACAAACGAGTTTGCAATACCACATCTCGAAGAGTATCACCAATTGGCGGTAGTGAGCAGTAATGTGATCATGGAAGAGCTTGCACGTGGTCCAGTGCAGGTCCTGCATTCTGACTTGCGAGGCGACGGTCGACGAACACCTGTCCCAAGTGCACAGCAACAGCAACAACAGCAACAACAGCAACAACAGCAACAACAACAACAACAACAGCAGTCGAGGACTACAGCCAACACGACTTTGATCGGAGGACAAGCTCCTCGTGGCTATAGCTTGGGAAAAGACTCGCAAGACAAGTCGGTATCCACACCCACGGATGTGAGTGCGACTTTGAACAAACTGGACGGGGAACAGCTTCTGAAGGAGTTGCATCAAGTGCAAAATGAAAAGCAATGGATCAAGGTGGTGGAGGAAGTGATAGCGCGCCTGCGCTCGTCCAGTCAAGGCAACAATGGGGTGCATTCGGACGTGTTGATGTTCGGATCGAATCCGAGTGGACGACAACAGCAACACCAGGAAATAATGATGTTGAGCAGCAGCGCCAAAGACTTGCGTCAGGTGATAAAAAAGAACAGTCAGCAATTTTTCACCGATTTATTGCGCTTTGTCCCATTGGAAAAGAATCGACATAACAAAATCATGTTGGAAAACTGCTTGGACATTTGGTGTGCTCTTTGTTATGGCAGCAGCGAAGACAATGAAATGAAGACGATGCTGCATCGAGTAGGTGTGATCAGCTTGTATTGGATATATGCAATACATACTTGGACTCGGATGTGAACATGCTTCGCAAATGCTGCTACATTTTGGAAGTGATGACGTATAACCATGCCATCAACATCCAGACGCTCGTCCAAGTCCCCAATGGCATTCAGCTCATCTTGGGCATTTTGTATCGCCACACCAAAGTGGACGACCTCTGCATCCATTGTTTCAATACCCTGATCAGCTGCATGCACTCGGATGCCAATGACGATTACAACAATCACAATCGCAAGTTCATTTGCAAGTGCGGTGGTGATAAGGTATGTGTGTTCACACTCCAGCGTCGCAAGTCCAACACTGCTATCGATGCCAGCATTATCATTAGCGCACTCACGTGCATCGCCAACTTGGCGACCATTGCGGACAACATCCCGTCGCTATTGCAAGAAAGCGTGGTCACGGAAATCATCACAGTGGCCACCGATAACTTGAATCGCGGCGATATCGTTAAGTGCGCATGCGTGGCCTTGTGCAATTTGAGCAACGATCGAAAGGCCAGTTGGATTATGTGGAATCAGTTTTACGTGCCGAACCTGTTAGTAAGGATTATGGAAGAATATATCAAAATTCATCGTTTGAAACGAGAACACCAACACCTATTGTCGTCGTCATCACCGTCGTCGTCATCGTCGCCTTTGCATAAAAAAAGGCCAAAAAAATGGAGTGGAAGACCACTGGAAAGACGAATGGAACGACTTTGACGAAACCACGATACTGAACATACAGCAGTCGGCCTTGGGATGTCTGGGGAATATGATGCGCGATCCCTCCAATGTGATGTCGTTCATGAAGAAGAAAATGTATCGGCACATCTACAGCATGATGCATTACTACACGGATGAATACGTGCTAATGAGGATGAGCTTGCGATTGCTCAACATTTTGGTCACCGCCATCGACACCAAACACTCTCATTCCTCACAAAATGCTCCCACACAGGACAATGCTTCCAAAATCAGTGATAACAAACATCTGCTCCCTGTCGACCATTACAATGGCGTTTTGGATCCGCCTTCGGTGAATCTCAATCATGCACAAGTCGGAGGTGGACGGAACAGGTTGTCTGGTATGTTATATTTTATTTATTATTTATTATTTATTATTTATTATTTATTATTTATTTATTGTTTATTTGTTTAAAAAATAAAAATAAAAAATAAAAAATAAAAAATAAAAAAATGAAAAAGTTGCATCCAAACGATTGCCCAGTGATGCTGGAGAAGCAGAGACGTCTTCGACATCGAGAATATCGGCTACACTAGGTAGCCTGGCTTCTGTTCAAGGCATAGACGAAGGCAAGATGCGCTCGAATGGCGGAGACACGGCGTCGATATTGGATGAAGAGAGACAATACAAACACCAGATGATACTGCTGCAGACAGGAATGATTAGTCAAATGATGCACGTGATGAAATCGCCGCACAACATACTGTTAATTCCACTCGGAGTGAAAATCTGCAAAAAGATCAAGCGGCAGTTATGGCGGACGTTCCGTCTCACCAAGTCGACCAATAATAACAAAACGGAGGAGATAAATTCCGATGGGAAAAAAAAAAAGGCAAAGCCAGGTCGAAGGATAACAATAACGACGACGATGCTGTCATTGTCGATGGAGAAGAACGCGTCATCGATGACAACATGAGCGATTTGAGTGATATCGAATTAGAAATCGACACTTCATTGTTCAAACTTATTCGGATCTATCAAGTATTAAACCGATACAGCGTATTCGAGGCCATGATCCAACTGCTTATGCATGATGACGACAGCATTACCATCGACGTTGCTCACTCCGTCATACCCGTACCGCCCATCGCTTCTGGAGGCGTCTTGTATCATCATTTGGATGTGGTCAAAGAATATTTACTAATGATCGACAACCTCGTGGACACGAATCGCTATTCCAAAGCTGTGCATGCGCACGTGCATCATCAACACCCCAAACAAAATCAGGGAGGAGGATTCTATTCACCGGACACTCCTTTTTCGAATACGTATACTACACCATCCACACTGGGCAATACTCCGAACAATGAGCAAAACACAAGCGGAAATGCAAATGCAAATACAAATGCAAATGCAAATGCAAATGCAAATCGCAAAGATAAACACATTGATGGCAATTTGTATGAGCGATATCAACAGCAAATGCAACAGGAAAACGAACAGCCGATTTTGGATAGCGCATTTATGTACAAAATACAAATAAACAACAAATCGTATGCATTGGAGTATGCGTCCAAACACGGCTCATTTTTATTTTGGCTGCTGCGCAGCTTGACACATTTGTTGAAATATGTCAGCAGCAACAAAATTGCTCCAAATGATGCTTCGTGGGTTCGCAATGCGCGCAAAGAAAAAATGATGGAAATGTTGATGAGAGCAGTGGTTGTGATGTGGAGGCTTTCCGTATATCACAAGCCAGCGTCGCATTTGGTCGAAAAAGACGGTGTCACCACCATCATCGACGCATCTCGTTACATTCACTATTCCACCGCTTATGACAAGCGTGTCTTATTGATTGGATATTATCTAAAGATTATTTGCAACATGCTCGGTTTGAATATTTTTATTATATACATATACATACATATACATATGTGTATTGTTTAGGCGCAGACAAGCGAACTTGGCGTGACTTGACCAACACCGATGGCTATCACGTGCTAAAGAGCGTGATAAATTCACTGAGTCTGTCGGGGAAAGAAGCGCACACGATGCAATCGGATTGGATCCAATTTGAACAGGCGATCGTGGACAAATGCCTTCCACTGGCCATCGAGTACATGAGCGAGTTGAATACGGCAGTGTCACAAGAGCTGTGGTTCTTGACGAGTGGCACGTTCATGCGTCAGCACACAATGAGCGCTCCTCTTAGTGTTCGTGCGCGTATGAAAGTGCAGGACCAAGACGCGAATAACAGCACGGGTCGCCAAAGCAAGGACAAAAAGAACCGGAAACAACACATGGTACACAATGTCAATATACGCATTGAATTGCAGGCACATCCCAAACGGATAGGTGGTGTCACCGACGATGCATTGGGGGAGAAGGAACGACGCAGAGAAGAGGAAGAAGAGAGGCTAATTGCAAAGCATTTAAAGAAACAGTCGATGACTGAAAAGCCAACCTCTAATGCTCCTTCTCCGCGACGACAGCAAGGAAAAAACACTCCTCAAAGCACAGACGACAAAATCGAATCACAAAATGGCAATCATACAAAAGGGACACACAATCATAATAACCGCTGGCGCATTTGGGTCATCATTGAAAGTCAAAGTGGCGAGGTGTATGAACATTTTCCCATGGATTGGGTCGAAAACATCCTTCCAGGAAATAAACACATTTTGCTGTCCAATTGTGACAAAAGCACCTGTTTTATGATCGTCTATTTGTATGTTTTCCAGTCCATCAAACTCAAACGAAAACACGTGTGCTTGGAATGTTTGAACGAAAAAGACTGCCATCTTTGGACACATGCCTTACATCAATTGCTCAAGTTTTCTTAATACTCTGTTTCTCTCTCTTTTTTTTTCAGAGTCCATTGTTGGAATTATACTTTCCAAGGAGGAAAGAAAGGGAAAAATAAGGAATATCAAAAACAAAGGGGAGGGTTTGAACGCAAGAAAAACCCCAAATCGCACATTTTTGTATTTGGCCTATATACTGTTTTGTTAGTTTTCTATTTTTTTTTCTTTTTTTGCAAGTATTTCTTCGATTTTTATTATTTGCTTGTGTTTATGTTTATAGTTTTTTGTTTTTTTCTTGCATTTGCTTATTTGCTTTTTATTTTTTTTCCTTGTTCTTCATTTTTTTCAATTTTGTGAGTTTTTTTGATTTTTTGCTAGATACTGGAAAAATTTTTTGTTGCTTCTGGCTGATCTGTTTGATTGTTTTTCTCTTTTGACTTACATGGATCGCTTTGGCTGCATATTATTCCATTTTGTATCGTCTTGTGACATTCCTCTAAACTAGGATGAACTTCATGAAAATTCTAGTGTGTATATGAAGAAAACACAATCTAAATAAATCCAGTCGTAATCTTTTGTTCTAAAAAACGCTCATCAACAAACAACAGTAAGCCCTTTCTCCGTGTTCCGTGAACTAATTTTAATTTTAGGACATCCCTTTTCTTTACCTTTATTATGACTCAACAATTGGGAAAATCAACATTAGAACGGGTTGAGATCTCTCCCCTTGTCTTGTTATCGGTAGCTGATCATTATAATCGCACCGCCAAAGACACAAAGAAAAGAGTGATCGGTTGTCTACTGGGATCTCGTTTTCAAAATGTATTGACTGTAAGCAATTGTTTTGCAGGTGTGAATTCGAACTAGCAAAAAAAAAAAAAAGTTGTTAAGCATAATTGTTTATTGTTTATACTGTTTTGTGTTGCGTATATTCTTCAAAACTCAACCCAATGGCAATGGGATGCAACAGTACCGTTTGACGAGGAAGAAAAAAGTCTAGACACATGGTTTTTGGATTACAACTACTTGGAAGATATGGCGCACATGTTCAAAAGAGTGAACGGTGTGTAATCTTAACTTTGCGTTGAAAACAAATAAATTAAAAAAGACGAACAAAACAATGCAAACAAACTTTGAAACAATAGCAAACGAGAAAGTTGTCGGCTGGTATTCAACTGGTCCCAAATTAAAAAAAAATGACATAGGTTACGTATTTTTTTTTAATGTTTGAAAAAAGTTCAAAAAAAAAAAAGGATTTTATGTTTAAAACATGTGATGTGATGGACATCTTAAAAAAAAAAAGAGATTCATAAGCTATTTTATCGCTACAATGTGGAACCAACATTAGCGGTAATTCAAGTGCGCGAGTTAACTGAGGACTTACCCACAAAGAGTTATGTCGCAGTGGATGTGGTGCAGTCAGACGGACGACACGAGAAAGAGTTTGCTCATGTAATGAGCGCAGTGGTGGCAAGTGAAGCCGAAGAGGTTGGGGTGGAACACTTATTGCGAGAGATCCAAGACATTTCACTGAGCACCTTGACAACGGAAGTGAATCGCAAAATGACTGGATTGCATGGATTGGTCGATCGGCTATCTACCATCCGTGATTACTTAGAAAAAGTTGCCACGGAAAGGTTGCCAATTAATCAAGATATTTTGACCAATTTGCAATTGATTTTCAATTTATTGCCAAATTTGTCCAAAATACAATTGATTCAAGTTCGCTTTGTATTTTTTTGTTTTTTTCCTCGATTGGCCAAAGCAAAAAAAAAAAAAAAGCCATTCTATTTCTTTCATCTCCTCTTGCTTGTTCTTTCACTTCTTTTCTATGTAATTGACTTTGTGTGTTATGTTATATAGTTTTTTTTGTGTTTGAAAACAGAGCTTTTCCGTAAAAAAGAATGATATGATGCTGAATGTCTATGTTGCATCATTATTGAGATCAATATTGGCACTGGATCAATTACTAGAAAATAGATTGCAAAACAAATTGCGGGTTGAGTATTTTTATTGTATGTCAATAATCATACCGCCTGTAATCGGCTTGAAACAGGGATATCTTTTGGAGATTTGAATCATAATCAGTTTTTTTGACTTGGTCTGAACAGGAAGATAAAAAGGAGAAAGATGAACAAAACGGGAAAAAAAAAGAGAAAGAGAAAGAAAAAGAAAAAGACAAAGATAAAGACAACAAAGACAAAGATAACAAAGACAAAGAAAAGGATGAAAATAAAAATGAAAATAAAAAAACGGAAAAAGACGACAAAAATAAATAATTTAAATACATTATCGGATTCGTTCATTCGAACCGTTTTGCTTTACTTTTTTGCCTACCTGCCAATTCTCATATGTCGATGCATCTTGACTAAAAGCATTCTTTTCTTCATATTATCACTCGTCTGTCTTCTGTTTCGGCGATTGGTTCACATACTCACAACACATTTGATTTGTGTAGTTTGAAACTCCATTTTATGTTTTTGTTTGACAGAAGGTGAAAGTTTTACTTTTCCCCTGCCCAAACCAATAGATTAGGGGGAGGGTACTTGCCGTCACAATTTTTGGTGTGAATGAACGCCTTGAATTCTTCTTTAAAAGGGCAATTTCAGAAAATTTAACTTTCTTAAAAATGTGACAATTCAAAGTTACGTGGTCAAGGCCACAATTGAAGGGAAGTTCTTCGATTATATCTTTTTCAACACAGAACACTGTTTAACTCTTTAAATAACACTTTTATAATTGACGTAAGTACAAATGCAAATACATTTAATACAGTAGAATGAAAGTAAAGTTTACACATAAAACGGCCATTAAATAAGATTGATTTTTTTTCATGAAAAAACAACATTCATACATAATTTTTAAAAATATATACAAATAGTGTAGTTTTTAAATATCGTTTTGATTTTTTATTATATCTTTCATAATTATTTCAATATTTTATTTCCTTGTTTTTTTTAACTCAGTATATTTCGATATTTGAGTTTTTAAATATTTTTAATTTTTTTAAATGAGTTTAGAATTTTAACATAGTACGTGCTGTTGATATGTTGAGTAGTGCTAGAGGTTGCACAAAATTGCAAAAAAATTTTGTGTAAATCACGAATATGTGCGTAAGTAGAAGATGAAAAGCTTATTAAGAAGAAACAAATAAATATTGTTTGTTAAAAGTAACATAACGAATTTCGTGATTTCTTGCTTTATAGTGTTATGATCTTGTTATTAATGTATTTGTCAATGCATATATTTATAATGAAATTCTATTTGATAAAATGATCAAAAACATTAATTAATATTTAAAGATTTGATATTTCATCAAGATGATGACACCAACCACACAGCAATTACAGTAAAAGAATTGTTTGAACAAAATATTGTATTTTCATCTAATTCTACAGACTTGAATACAGTCGAAAATCTGTTGTTAATATTGGAAATAAAATATACAAAAATAGACAATTCATGCCAAAAGAAGAACTTTGGAAACTTGACTTGTTTAGCATTGGACAAAAAAACAAATGATAAATGAAAACAAAGCAAATAGTATTCGAAACAATAATGTCTTTACAATGCACAAACTTTAAAAATAACATTAAATTATGCAAAATTTAGTTTTATATATATTAATTTATCGTTTAGACATAATTAATATGACAAAACATTCATATATGTTTTGATAAAGCAATTTTATTTATAAAATTGAAATTATTTAGTAATAATCAATTGTCATTAATACAAATAGTATAAAACTGACCAATGTCATATCAATTTAAATAATATATTTAATCTGGTTAATGTAAGTATATTGTTTTGTACTGATATTTGTTATTTTTGTTTTACTTTATAATATTTTGTTTAATTTGTGGTTTTTGTATTTTTTGTTTGAATAAAATACAGTAAGTTGACATACGTGCGTTCTGACTCGCCTATATTGTTTCAATCGTGCAAAACATGTTTGCAATTATGATCAAATTAGTATTACAATACCAAAAAATAATGATCAGTGTAACACCCAGATAAAGCAAAAATGCCATTATATGTCGACTGATTATCAGATAATACTATTACATCAACATTGGAAATATTTGTGACAAACTATGCAATTGGTATGTTGATTAGTTAAACTATTTTATTGAATAGAAATAATATAATTATTGACAACAAAAAAAATTGGATGAAAAGAATAATATAATTAAGAATTCAAACAAAACTTCAGTCAAAATAATCGATCAAAATTGTAATTCAGGTTGTCAAATTTATGAATTAGAAATTGCATTCAGTGCGCAAATCATTATAATTTTCTTTGTCATAGTTTTTCGATTGTTTCGCTTAGCCCACTTTATGATTTTTTAAAAATTCTTTCAAGCAGACACGTCTCGTGTCTCTGCAAAATACTCTTCAAGCATTTATTTTCTTTTTCAACATTTTATCGTTATAATTTTTAAGTTCTACGAAAAAAGGAGTGAACAAAAATTGAGAATTTAGAAAATTTTTTAATAGTCAGCAATTCTTTGAAAAGCAAATCAATTGGGTCAAAATAATTCGAGGGTTTTATGAAAAACCAATTGAGGAAAAGTAGGCATTTAAACGGATCCAAAAAAATTAAAGCAAGCACCTTTGATATTGACAATTAAACCAGATGGAAATTTGTGTGAAATCGATTCGTAGTTGTTTTTTTCGGTGGTATGCTTAAAGCTTGGCCCTATAACAAAACACAGAATTAAAAAATTGATTTTGTATTGTAAATGGATTGAAGAACAGGAGAAGGGGGTGAAAAAAAAGATTGACATCCGAGTAAATTCAAAACTTGATATTTCTGACAACGTCATCAATAGCACGTGCCAAGTACTCGACATTTTTGGTGGTAACACCAGCCATGGAAATGCGGCCATCTTTTAACATGTAAATGTGATGCTTCGACATGATTACATCGACTTGTGGTACTGTGTCATTGTGTTAGCCATATGTAAATTGTTTCAGGTTCAAAAAATTTGTGGAACGTATATCTGAGAAGTAGATTGATATCACAATGCGGACACAACCAAACCTGTCAAGCCAGTAAACGAGAACATTCCAATTTGGTCAGTAATGTGATTCCAAGTTCCTGGTGTGCCTAATTTTTCCAAGTGTTGTCGCAACAGTTGTCGCATTTTGATGATGCGTCCACTCATGTAGGTCATTTCTTGTTGCCACAATCCAAAGTTTTCTGCACTTCCGATCACGCGTTTGACAATTTCAGCACCATATCTTGGTGGATTGGAATACATTGGGCGGATCACCGCTTCTAATTGGCTTTGACACGCATTTGCATAAGCCTTGTCATTGCACACCACTGTCACACAGCCTGCTCGCTCACTGTATAAACCCATATTCTTTGCAAATGATTGTGCTACCACAAATTCAAATCCTTCTTTTTCAAATAACCTAATTGCTGACTATATACATTTTAAAAAATTCTTAATTTTCTTTAGAATTTTCTTTTTTTTCTAATCAAAAAAAGGGGGGTACTTCAAAAGTTTTTTTGTGCGAAACTGCATCACGGTCGAGATCACCAGTTGCAAATCCTTGATAAGCAATGTCAAAAAATGGAATTAGTTTTTTTTTCTTCATAACATTTGCGATTTTCTTCCATTGCTCAGGGGTTGGATCTGTGCCTGTTGGGTTGTGGGCGCAGGCGTGTAACAATATCACATCCCCTGTGTTGGCCTTGTTCAAGTCTTCCAACATTCCTTCAATGTCCAAGTTTCTTCCTTTCGCATTCCAGTAGCGGTACGAACCTTCTTCAATGCGTGCTTTCGCAAGAATTTTCGTGTGATTTCCCCATGTTGGTTTGCTTTGTTGTTATTGTTTTTTTGTTTTCTGTACCTTTGTTTCTTTCAAAAAAAAGTTTTTTTGATCGGTCCTCCTTTTCATACCTTAAATAGACTTTGCTAGATGGGAAATTGACTTTAATGAATTCGCACAACACACGCAATGCACCTGTTCCAGACAGTGATTGCGCACCTGCGGTCTATTTTTTTTTGGGAAAAAAAAGGGGACATAAGACAAGAAACGCCAACAAAAAAACCCCTCAATTTCTTTTTTTTTTTTTTGCTCCAAGTTAACTCGTTTTTCTTTCAATGCGAGTGAATTTTTGCCTAAAATCACGGATTGGCACAACTGAACGTACTGAGGGTCACCACAAATTGGCGCGTACTCTTTGTCCAGTGTTTTGTCATTGATAATCTCGTGTTCCACTTTTTGTACGACTTTCAAAATGTATGGGTTTCCTTCTTCTGTTCGGTATGCCCCGATACCCAAATTCACTTTGGAAGGACTTGGATCTTTAGTGAATAATGTTTTTGTCAAAAATATTGCGTCTGGTGGCAATTCCTCAACTTTGGCCCAAATACTGTTGCATATTTTATTTTGGATTTTCTTGTCTTTTCCAGAAAAAACACTTCTACTGAGGAACAAAAAATAGCACGCATATGTACACCACAAAAAAAAAAAAAACCTCATTATGAATTAGAAGTTGATAAAACGCTTTTTAAATTGCTACAAACAACAAAGCTTGCAAAGCCAGAGAAAAATGAAAGGATATGATTTTTGAAGTTGCCCTTTTATTGAATCAACTTTTGCTTTGTATGTTTCAAAAAATATTTAATTCCGTAGTTATCGACTGCTGTGTCTTAATTTTCACTTTGTCTTTGCCTCTTTATGCTTTTTTTCTCTCCAGAATGTTAATTCCATTTTTCTAGCGGTGGCGTTATGCAATTAATTATTAAGTATTGAAATTATCGACGTCAAAGCGAAGCATGAAAAAATATTAAGAGAAGCGCATACATCTGATGTTTCCGCAAGATAGGCAAAAAACAGAGACAATATACTCCTTTCTCAGAGATCAGCAATATGCACTCGCAGTGGAGCATTTGAAGAATGAACTGCCGGTGTATCCTCATTCTCGTTGTTTGTTATCATTATTAGGCTACTGTTACTACCACATGCAAGATTTTGAAAATGCAAGTGCACAATACGAACAACTGATAAAATACCACCCAAACGTTGAGGAATATAGGGTATATTACGCCCAATCACTCTGGAAAGCAGGCATGCATGATGAAGCTATACGTGCATCGACACATGTGCAAAGTCCGCAATACCAACAACAAATGACCTTTATGAAGGCGGCAATCAAATACGAACAAGAGGATATCCAAGGTCTCCAAATGATATTGAAGCAATGTCCAAGCGAGGACGTGGAAACAATTGTCGCAAATTCATGTTTGTGTTATAAGGTCGTGAAACAAGAGAGGACAATTTTCTTTTTTGCACACAATGAAACAATTTTTTTTGAAAAAAAAAAAGGAAGAAAAATATGAAGAAGCATTGAACGGTTTTTTAAAAGCAATGAACGTGATTGGATACCGCTCGGACTTATCCTATAATATAGCGTTATGCCATTACATGTTGAAGCAAAATGACGAACTGGAAAAAATTTTGGACGAAGTGATTACCCGAGGAATCCGAGAGCACCCCGAATTATGTGTTGGAGTCAATCATATCAAAAGAAACAGCAGTAGTAGTATAAGCAACAAGGAAACGCCTAACATGGTCGTAAAAGAGAGCAATGATAATGACGAGTTGTTTTCTCCTGGTTCATCTGCCATCGGTGCAACGGTAGCAACAGAAAGCAAAGAGGAAAATGCTCCCATAGTTTCTAATGACAACAACGTACACACAAAGTCAGTTGGAAACAGCCAAACGTTGAAAGATACATTATTAATCGAAGTGTTGAATTTGAAGACAGCAAAAGAGTTTTTAAGTCGAAATATGGAAAAGGCAGAGTTGGCAGTGCATACAATGCCTCCTCGGGATGAACACGAGCTCGACCCAGTTACCTTACACAACCATGCGCTGCTCAACATTGGTAACGATATCAACGAATCCTTTCGCAAATTAAACTTCCTCTTAACTCAAGACTCCTTTCCAAAAGAGACTTTTTATAACTTGTTGGTATTGTACATTCAACATCAACTTTACGATCTAGCCGCTGATGTGCTAGCCGAAAATTCGCATTTGCATGAGAACTATTTAGATTCCAGTTTGGCTTTTTTTTTTTTTTTTCAATTTTTTTTTTGTTTATTACGTATAATTACAAGGAAATTATCATTTGTTTGCTGATGCTGATAGGAAACCTTTGACTTCTTGGAAACCACAATCCTTGCACAAACATCACCTGCAGAGGCCTATCAACGCTTTGGCTTGATCAACGACCAATACATTGAACGGCTACGGCAGCTGACGAAAAAGCTGAATGAAGCACGGATTAACAATGACACGAACAAGATTAAAGAAACAGTGTACTTGTATTTAGAGGCATTGGAAAAGTATGTGCAAGTGCTGATGTCGCAAGCGCGAGTGTATTGGGAAAAAAACAATTGGAAAATGGTGCAAAAGATTTTGGAAAATAGTCAAGAGTTTGCTTGCGATCATGACACCTATCGTCTCAATATGGCACATGTCTTGTTTATGCAACAAAACAAATTCCAAGAGGCCATCCAGTTTTATGAACCCATTGTTCACAAACAAGCTCACTCCGTTTAGTTTTGTTTTTTTCTTTAGTATTCAACACGCACAATAAAAACAAACTGATAAATACAAATAACAATAGTCAATATTGAATGTTACTGCCATGGTTTTAGCAAATTTGTGTGTTGCATATATTATGACATCGCAAAACAGAGATGCCGAAGAACTAATTAAACAAATTGAAAAAGAAGAAGACCGCGTTTCTCAAATTGTATTTTCGATTTGTTTATTTTTTTAAAAACATAATCGAAATGGTCATAATGATAACAATATCAAACAGAATCCCAAAAAGCCTTTATATCACTTGTGCATTGTCAATCTGGTAATCGGAACTTTGTATTGCTCTAAAGGAAATTATACGTTTGGACTCGGACAAATTGTGAAAAGTTTGGAGCCCTTAGACAAAAGACTTGGGGCCGACACTTGGTATCATGCCAAAAGATGTTTTTTATCCTACTTAGATATTTTGGCCAAACAAGTTGTTGTTCTCAAAGATTCCATGTTTCATCAAATTTTATCTTTTTTGGATGCTGTGGAGGAACATGGACAGTTGTATGTTTATATTTTTTTCACTAAAGCATATGTCCTCGGCCTGGAAAATAAAAATACAATGCACTTTATTTATTTTCTTGACAGAACCGCTGCCACAGTTGCGACCAATAAAAAAGACTCACTTCAGACAATTGCACAGGAAGCTAGGCTTTTGAAAACACTATATTTACAAATGGTTGAATGAAAATGTTATTTTTGACTAGTTTGTTTCAAATTTTTCTTTTTTTTTAAGATTATTTTTCGGTTAAATGCAATTTTCTTTGAATCTTTGGCGATTCAGAAAAGATATGTCAGTCATGTCTAAAAAAAGGACACGAATCGTTTTCGCTTTGTGTTCTCTTTGCCGGAACTTTTTCGGGAAACGTTTGACTTTCATTTGAAATTAGTTCATAAAAAAATATGAAAACAAACAATCTTAAATAGTGGGAAAAAAATAAACGTTGTTTGCTTTTTTTTTATTATTGTTCAGCACCTTCATTACGCACAAGAAAAATGATCCATAAATTACACAAAGATAAAAGCAAACTAATTTTCAATAGTTTGTCCGAATAGGCAAGCCTTGTGTTAAAATTATTTTTGATTTGCAAGACGCCTTCTCTTTCGCGGACTATCACTTTCAGGGTGTATACAGGCTAAATGTCTCTTCATTGGTTTTCTTTTTTTACAATCGATCAAAAAACAGCCACACAAATATTTTCATATTGGTATTCATTCACGTATTTACAAGAAAAAATGAAAAAATGTACACCACTTAGTTTATGAATTTGGACACAAAAAGAAAAGACAAAACTTGGAGTGAGAGGTAGAACCATGCGTTTTCTTTGAAATGGGACGATTGAAAAGTGGACTTTTCAAGGGTTTAGGTGTCTTTCTCAATCCAGTGTCAACTTTAGGTTTTACATTGGAATAATCAAACCTTTTTTTTTGCTGGAAGTACTAATTGCTGCCTTACTCTCTGCCATTTTGTTTTCCTCCAATTTCAATTCATTACTATCAAGATCATCCTCCACACTTTTTTGAGTCCTGAACAAATAACAATAAGCAAAAAAAACAATTCCAAATTCGAGGATTCAGTGTTCCTCCTTTCTCTTTTCTCTCTGCCTTCAACAGTTTTTTTTGTGTTTGTCTACAAACTCAATGACGGGATCATCGTCTTGTCGAAGAGGAGACAGAGGTTTGGCAGTTTGGTGCTCTTCTTCAATGCACGCAAGATGCACAGGGCAAGGATTGGACGTATTTTTGGTTTGGCTCTTTCGCAGCAGCGGCGTGTCATTGCGATGCGGCGGTTTACCTTTGTTACTCTGCGCTTTTTGACTATTCGAAGAGGATGGTTTCGCTGCTTCATTACAAGTTTTTTGTTGATTCAAAGTGCTTGTTAATGGCCTTGCAGGAGTCAACAGTTTTTGCATACGCTGATCTTTTGCAGCTGGAGAAAGTGTATTTATATTGCAACTTTGTTTTTTTCCCTTCACAAAAAAATTGTTATATTTAAACATGCAATTCATGTTTCACAATATACCTTGCCAATCTGCAATTGATTGTTGTTCATCAAATAATTTCGAATGAACTTTTTCCCAGTCCTTGTGTTTTTTCTTCATTGGTGAAGTACTGTTGCTCTCCACTTTGCCAATGTCCTTGCGAGTTGATTTTGTTTCTGATTTTTGTTTCCAATCACCAATTTCATGCTGGCTTTCCAAATCTTTTCAATTAAAGTATTTCCATTATATACTCTTATTTATTGTATAATCAATTAAAAAAAAAATTAGGTATGTACCATTCATTATTCGTGTCAGTTCATCGACAATGGCCTGTCGATGGCTTGTACTGATTTCTGTGGTAGATGCAAATCTGGTTGTGGCAACAGTGGCATCTATTCAATGAATAATCAAAGCTTCACATTTGCACTTGCTTTTGTTGCAAGGGATGCATTTGCAAACTCAACTGTTTTTTATTGAAGCTCCCAAGCTATTGAGTTGACTGGTTTGCAAACGGTAGTTTTTTGGACTCTCATTTTCCTTGTTGTTTATTGTTATTGCTGTTACTGTCCATGCTTCAGTGGGCCGATTCTCACTTTGGCCTTCTTTCGTCATTGGCTTTGTGCCTATCTCACAAACAGTTTTCAACTGCATCACCTTTGCTCTCTCTTTATATTCATTTGTTTGCTAACAATACAAATGTAATTAATAATGCCAAACCTTCAGTTGTCTTAATTGTGCCTTCCAACGTTTCTGGTCTCTGTGCTGTCAAATTTGGACATGGTCTTTCTTCGGCGCCAATGTCCCCTTCATCATCTTCACACGCATCCAACAACAGCATAAAAAAGAGGTTAAATGTTTCTTTTTTTTCGCCTCCAATGAAATGTGTTCTTAGTTTAACAAAGATGACAAAGCAAAAACTCTTCGAGAACACTTTTTTTTTTTGCACAACAAAAAAAAGCAAACAGTTTGGTAGTGGACGACGGTTTTCTTCATGCGCAACATCAGCAGCTGCACCAGGCATTTTCACATTACTTTTCTGAGAATCTTCTCTCGGCCTCTTTACCTTTGGCTGAGTTGTTCCACACAACCAATTCTTGTGAATTTCACCAAAAAAACCCGTTTTTTCTCTCACCCCCTTCCCCTTGCGGACCTTTTTTTCCAATAACGAAAAAAAAAAAAAAAAGGGGTTACAAAAAAAAACAAAACAGTGATTTTTGTTTGTTCGTCTTCCACTTGTGCATTGTAATCCCTTTCGATTGGATATGCATCTTTCGTCGCAGGCGTTGATTCCACACGACAAGAGGAGACGTATCCTTGATCAGATGAAACCAAACAATTGGACTTGCTGCCACCAGCATCTAACGCGGAAAATGGACTTTTCAAAGCGTCGTTTTTTGCTTCCTTGGACACTGCACCACATTCGTCATGTTCTGCTCCTTCTTTTTCTTCTTTTTTGTTCTCTTGGATCTCGTCATTTTTATATTCCTCTTCTTTCTCAAATACTGCTAACAGTTTTTGAACGATGTTTGCGGACTTTTTTGTTTATTTTTAATGTCCATGCCAATTTTTTTGCAAGTAGGATATGAAAACAGATAGACGTTATGCTAGTCACAGTCGCATAACATACCGGTTCGGTGTCTTTCAATCCGTGCTTTTTGGCAAGGCTTTGCAACTCTCTCTTTTTCACAGAAGACAACTGTTCCTTGCCGAACACCGTCAACAACTTTTGAGGATTAAGGATATCACCAAAAATAAATTTTATAGTCTCTATCTTGTCGTTTGGAGGATTTTTACATCCAATTATACTTCAACAACAAAAAAAAATTTTCAAAAAAAAAAAAAGAAAAAGCTCAGGTCGTTTTTCAGTAAGTTTGAAGACATAGAGCTTAGAGACGTGGAATTGCCAATCACAAATGATGAAAAATAATGCACTCCACAACTTTTAGACTACTTTTTTATGTGTATTTGTGTAATAATTTATTTTATTTTTTGGTAGTGCACTTTCCCAAGAATTACAAATGCTCGATCACAAAAAATGATATGGAATTAATGAAATATATAGATATACTTTCGTGTTTGTGACATTTTTGTTTGACTTTGTTGCTGCCATTATGCGTAAGTGAATCAAAAACTTGTTTTCATCATCCTTTTGTATTATACAGTATTTTGCAAAAAAAAAGACAATCATATTCTATCCAATGAAAACAATCAATTTTTTCAATGAAAAGCAAACATTTAATAATATATTTTTTGAACATATCTACATGAAGTACAATTTCTGAAAACACAATGAAACGTTTAAAATTTTAATGACCGCCAGATCAGAAATATTATAAGATTAATATCACATTAAAATCTCGGCATTATAGATACTTTTTAAAATTCGGATAAAAGGTTTATTTTTCATAGATAAAATCTATTTTTTAAAGCAGCATTATAGATTGACATTTTTGCAAGCTCCATATAATTTCTATAATGTAATTATCAGACCATTATGAAAGATTTCAATAATCATATAAAGGATATTCATGCAAATAACTTGTTACTGTGAAAAAGACATTTAATGGTAAAAGTACCTACAAATGGCTTTGTTTAATCCAAACTTACAAACGCGATAATTTGTTAATATTAATTTGTTGAATATCTAACATATGTAGAAAAAAGTATTATTCAAAATTTTGTCATGTACCATTTTTTCTTTAAAAAATTAGTCAGAATTAAAAAGAGCTAGACAAACAAAAATACACAGTTCATGCACAAGTTTTTTGGAAAAGCATTACCATGCTTTGCTTGATATTTTCTTTGTCAATTACCCTCATATGAAGTTCTTTGTTTCACAAGATTTACAAATACAACACGTTTTAACAGACGTTTAGTTCGAAGAAAGGTTGAGAGCCTCTTTAGAACTTTCCAAAAAGATTGTTGTCAAAGCATGCCATTGAACGCCCAAAAAGCGGGCTTCCATTCGATGGCCGGCTTACTTAGCACTCTTGTGATCAGTTCGTTGGGTAGCCTTTATTGTCTTTGGCTGTTGTATGTAGTCTGGCGTAACATGTGGGCAGTGACAAGAAAAAGAGTAGGCAGTGAGATTCAACTCTCCATTCAAGGAGATGACACGAAAATGGGAACGACTTTAAGTGTACCCCCTCTTCCAGAAAAGAGTGTAAAAAGACCCATACCAATTGATGTCAGGATCAAATGGATTGTAACACTATACATAATTGGATGTCTTTTGACATGCGTCGGGAATGTATGTGAGCATTTGATCTTTGCATCAGTGCAGAGTGTTGGAAAAGCATGTTTTCACGGACTATACATAATGTATGCACGAATTTTTATCGAGGGATTGTTCTATTCATTTTATTTGATACGTGCAGCACTACTTTTGCAAGGGGGTACGTTCGAAATTTCGAAACGCCGACAGTATTTGTTTTGGATTGCACCAACCGTCACATTTTTCCTTACATTATTTAGTTATACCCTAAATATACAACTTTCTCACTGTGACAGAACGAGAATCGCAACTTCTGTGCTTCTTGGAATGCTTATCTTTGTTCATTGGTTTTGGGATATTACTTTATTTTTTTTTTGGTTTATCATGTTTACAAAGTTAAGCTCTTTTTTTTTGTTTACGTCTTTTCAAGTTATGAATGGATATTTTTGTAATGTTCAAAAAAAAGATTGCCAATGAGAAGACAATTAGCGGCCAACTCCGAAAAGACTTAAACGAATATTTAAAAAAGCTGTTGCGATTGTTTTTGTTCACAGAGATATTTGCTCTTGCTATTTACGTGGTTGGGATTGTGCCTGGTTGGAATGATGCCCTTTGGTTGATGGTGAATATTGATCTCTGTGTCAATTGCTCTGTTATGCTGCTGTCATTCGGTTTTACAAAACCCGTTTTTAATTTTTTTTGCTTGTGTACATTTACTAACGTCAATATGCAATAATTTATGTGTTCGTTGTATTCATTCTCCTCTAATGCAACAAAAGAGGATATGAGTGTGAAACGCTCTTAAATTTGTAAATATTGATCTTTTTTGTGCTCCGTAAACATTTTAATCACATTCTCAAAAATCGTCCCAAAAAAAAGATGGCTTTGGTCTTGATTGATAATTTAAACACGTAAGCAGCTGCACATACCCATGCGACAAATGTTTCCCCAAATTACAGATGCGTTTTGGTGAGAGAAATTACACACTAATTTGTACAACAGCTTCCAAGAATTAATACCCTTTGCTATATCAAGTATTGCACAAATAGCATTACATTGAATATAAAGACATAAAAGAACAAGATGGAGTAAAGTGAGAAAATTAACAGACAAACAAGAAACTACACAGAAAGAAATGATATACATATGATTCATTTAACGTCTCATTTGATCTCTGGTTTAATATTCAAGAAAGATATAATTTCATATGTAATAATTTTCTTGAGTTCTAGGACTTTTCGAAATCGATTATATTTTTTTTGGACGTGGTGATTTTGGGATTGTATTTTTTTCTATTCCGAAAAGAGCTT
Source organism: Reticulomyxa filosa (assembly GCA_000512085.1). NCBI lineage: Eukaryota > Foraminifera > Reticulomyxidae > Reticulomyxa > Reticulomyxa filosa. The sequence continues at coordinate 19,922 of ASPP01010582.1, forward strand.
TTTAAGAAGCATGAAGCATAACCTTAAAAAAATTTGATGCTTGCTTCTTTGGTCTTAAGTGGAATAACTTCAGTACAGAGGAATGAATGGAAAATAATGAGAAATGTGTTGTATATTGTAAATACGCTGTTTTACCCACAACACAACTCGTTTTATAAAACGTAATGCCATCATTAAATGTAAACTAAATCAATTATTTGTGGATGTACAGTACTTTTTAAAAAATATGGGTCCAAAAAGGAAGTCGCAGTAGTTGGTGTCACAATACCAATACCCAATTGTTATGGCCGTGAAAATGTTATCAAAGCTGGATTACCAACAATCCATGTATTATTGTTTATTTTTGAGCTATTTTGTTACAAAACAAGATTAGATATTCCAGCACGCGGTATGCTATCGAATGGAAAATGGAAATATAAATAAAATATGGAAAAAGTTACTATACTAAAAAGTGTTATAAATGACGATACTATTACTTCATCAAATAAAAAACTATATTTAAACTGACGCCTAAAATAATAAAGAGTGATTATTTGAGTGATTTGATCACATTTCAATACAAATAATAAGAAAGAGGAAAAACAACTTTATGAAACAATAAAATAACAAATCATTATATTTAAAAGAATCCAGATGAATTAATATTAAATGATAAATATTAACAATAGTCAATGAAGTGGGGAAATTGTATCATGAATATTCACTTAAATTACATGAAATTTGTGCAATATTATTGTATTATGGGAAATTATGTAACTCTGAATTTAATTATGATTCAATACAATTTCAACATTACATGGAATTTGATATCCCTTTGCAAATTGCATCAAAATGTCGCACAGCCATTGTGAAATTTTATTTTCTAGATCGTATATGCAGCTTTTGCGAGGAAAAAAAAATGAGAATTAGTTGCATAGAAAATGAAGATGAAAATACACAAATAATATTGCTGACGTAGCGTTGAATATTTGTTTTTCATGAAGAAAATCGATTTCGTAAAGAACATAATATTTTTTTGCAAACTGTATCTGAATTGAATACTTATAGTTGTTGATTTTCTTTGAATCCCAAAAACAAACGATATTATCATACAATGAATTGTCATAATCGAATATTAAATAGTCGACACTAGCCCAATTTGGTGTCCAATGAAAGTCTTGTAATTTGGATAATAAAGAAACACATTAAACATTTGCTTGTATTAAACTCTGAACATGGAATACAGCAAATAACATATTCAACAACAAATCTGTTGGAATTCGGTCCATCATTATTTAATGTTTATTATAATCTGTTCTTTGCTGTGTTGAAAATTAAAAAGAAATTTTTTTATATCAATATGAAATTGAAAGGAATATTACATTAGTTAAAAAAAAAAACAGTATACCTAAAAAAAATGTGGCTTTTTTAGTATTTGACTTATTATCTTTATTGAAAAGAGCCAAAGTAAAAATAATTTTGTATATACATAGAACAAATCACAGATTATCTTTCCTCTATGTTGTACTACAGTATGTTGCAAGAAAACTGAACGCATAAAACATATCTTATGATGATAATTGATTTTCTCAATGAAAAAT
>ASPP01010594.1:0-14619 GCA_000512085.1 Reticulomyxa filosa
TTATTATTATTATTATTATTTGTATCAATGATCTCTTCATGATCACTGGCCAAGAAATTCTCAACAGAGGCAAGGTCCTGTTGGGGAGTAATTTGTTTTCTACGCTTGTTGGAAGGAAGGGCGTGATGTCCGTCTTTGTCTTTGTCTTCGTCCTCTCTCTTCCTCTTTCGCTTGTTTGTGGCGGATAAGAATTCCTGGTGTTTCACTTTGCTCTGCTCGACGCCGTACACGTCAAACAACTCCTCATCGCCACTGCTCATGCTATTTTCCTTCTCCTCCTCCTCCTCCTCCCTTCCGCTGCTTTCCACACTGTCAAAGTCGGAGTCATTCAACATTGAAGTATGAGGTATATTCGCCAGTGCATTTGTGGTCATTTCAGCTGATTCACCTTCATTTGCATTTGCATGTGCATGTGCATGTGCATGTGCATGTGCATTTGCATCTGTGTGTTCATCCTTGTCCTTATTGTCGTCTTTGTGAACTCTGTTGTCCACCAAAATCACCACATTTTTATCTTTGGTGCTATCTACCGCATGGGTGGCCGTCAAGTTACACTTTTTTTTTTTTTGCGCGTAGCTGTGGACAACACGGTGATGGCACTTTTCAATTTGTAATCATTGTCTGCGTTGCCAATGTACTTGTTCAATTGACTTCGGTCGCTTTCCAACACCTTTTCCTTCTTCTTCTTGTTATTATTATTCTGATCCGCTGTCGTGTCCTTCATCTCATCCATCAATGGCACGTCGTCCCCAATTCGATCATTCGTCTTTTGTTCCTGTTTCTCGGAAGTGCGCTTTTCCGTCTCATCCGCTTTCAATGCCAGCAAGTCCGTCGGCGTCGCCACCTTTGTCATTAGCTCTTCGTCTGCGACGAATAGACCTGCTTTCCGTGTTGCAAACAGACGTCTCAATCTCTCTTTCTTTGATTCTTTCTATATTTGTTTATTCGTTTATTTGTCTGTTTTTGTTGTTTTTTTTTTTTTTTTCATAATTGGCATAATAATAATAATAATAATAATAATAATAATAATAATAATAATAAATAATAATAATAATAATAATGTTTGCATTCTTAACATGACTTGTTGCATGAAGTAAACTCATCTCTTCATTGGACAACTGGTGTTGTTGCAAATCTGCCAGATATTTGCACGTCTCCACATTTTGCTGCTTTTTCATTTCCAATTTTTTCAATTTCTTTTGTTGGGATTTTGACAACTTTTTCTCTTCTTTCTCTTTCACTTTCGCTTCAGTTTGCGCTTTTCTCTGCTTTTTTTCTTCTTTCTATCAGTTTTGTTTTACAGTTTTCAAAGGAGGAGTCCATCCTTTTCCTGGAATGCGAATGAAACCTTGAAAATAATAATAATAAAACACCTGAAGTACAGGGTCAATTATCTTCATATTACTATCTGGTATTCGACCAGTTTCTCTAATCAACTTTTTTTCAGCTTGGACTTGATTCCATACTTCCAAGCGATTTTTCTTCTTCTCCTTTCCCATCGATGAAATATTCAAATATTATGAATAGTTTTAGTTGGTGCATGCCCTTGCAAACGCTTTTCGCCGGTGCTAACTGTCATAATTTAATATGAGTGCCTTATTTCTTAAAATTTCATTTTTCATTGCAAAAAAATATATAAATAATGATCTCTGTGGAAATGGCTGCAACGACTCGTTGATTATGTTTAAAAAGTTGTATCGTGGAATACAAGTCATCATATTGACACAAAAGCTTTCAATGAATGACCATTTTGTTTAATTTTTTATTTTGTGAACATTTTTTGTTTTTGATATTTTTTTTTGTGCAATTGCCACTGTTAAACGCGTTCAATTGAGTTCAATTTTACTTAAATATTCTTTAAAAAACGCTCATCTTTAATATTTCTGTTAATTTTTGATATTTTGGAACCCGCAACTGAATTCCTAAGCGTTTTGCTGGAAAAAACTTTTTTAAAAAAATTTTGTTGCAAAAAAAAATCCTTTCATTTCTTCTTATGCAAAGCTTTAAAGCTGTTTATAAACTCAACATAATATTAACAAACATTCGATTATTAAAACGTTCTGTTTTTTAGAAAACTTTCTGGTTAACTTTTGAGCAGCTGAAGTTAAGAAAGCAAACGTGCAAATGAAAATATGAATTCGAACAAAGAAGAAATTTCGCAGCATCAATGAATCAAAGATTATCGTTTCATCAAGTGACAGAAATTTTCTTTTGAATTGTTTACTAAAATTTTTGAATATTTTAGAAGTCAGTTTAGACAAATATTACAATACTACTCAAGCCATGTTTGTGCTCCATGAATAAATTCCTCAAACTTCTTGATTGAAGATTTTCGGCTGTGCCGTAGTATCGGCAAAAAATAAATAAAAGAATAATATAAAACTCGAACATTAATATTGTAATAAATCGTAGTTTAAGTTATGCATGATTGGCGACTACTGCGACCCAGTACATCAGCAATTGGACCACCTAGTAAAGAACAATGCAATGAACAGAACGAACAAATGCCAATGCGATAAAGGATGGATGTTTGGAAAGTTAGTTTAAATCCACTTGGAAAATCACAAATCCATGCCCTTTTCCCTTTTCATTCGTCCATCTATTATCCCAACAGAAATACAATGTGATGTATTGCTATTTTTCTAGTTTGTGATCTTTCCATATTGCTGATATCTCGAGTTTTGCTTGTTCAAGCGAGTCAACGCTACCGCGAAACATATCACTAACTCAGTTAGATTTGCCATACAGACCGTATCTCGCAAATTATTCTTTTTACTTTCTTCTGAAGTAGATATCGGAATTATTGTAATACTCGTCATTATTTTTTTGTTAAAGCGGTTACTGCGTTACAAAGCTCAGAAACCTCTTTGGATAAAAATAGAGAAAAAGACCCGTTTGATGTGTAAGAGACCACAAAATCGTAATCATCAAAAAAAAGGAATAAAAATGAAAGTGCTTTGGTTTAAGATGTAAAACAAAACAAAACAAAAACCAACACATACCACAAATCCCAAAAAAACTCCTACAAGTGACATAGTTAGCCACTGAAAAAATCTTTCTCAAAACGAAAAATGTTTCATGCACAAAACAAAAAAAAGGCAGACGTGAAACGATTATGTATTTTTTTTTTGTTTTGTGAATGCTGCCTGTAATATCGGTGACATGAAAGTGTCACTCATTCAAATTACCCTCTTTGTTCTGTTACTCGTAATGATATAAAAAACACAAAATTGATAACTTTACTTCGTTCATCCTGCTTGTGCATGAAAAAAAATAAGATCAAGATAACGAAGTGATATTCACTCAGGTAAATTCATCTCCATCGCTTTCCAGTGCAAACTGGTCTTCTAATTCCTTCTCTGCTTTTGTTTCCTTTTCAAAGTTTGTATTATCGTTGCAATGAGATACTTGCACCTCTACGTCTGACGTCTTTGTATTGTATTGGAGTGCACAGTTCACATTCGTACCTGCAGTCGTAGGTTTCAAAAATGAGATTGGTTTATCAATGAATTGAAAGCAGCCATACAAATCCAATATTGCATTTTCTGTTGATCCGTCTTTTTTGGTTTCTGGTTGTTTTCTTCGTTGTTGTCGTGTATGATTAAATTGTATTTTCAGCTAAAAAAAAGGTGTACATAATTAAAAAAAAAAGTTTTATCTGAGAGTATATACATCCTTCCAAAAGGTTACCTGTTATGTTCGTACGTTTTTTGCTTGCCCGTATGCAAAGAGTTGCCATCAATCCAAGATTTGGACATAAACTTTATCTCATTTCTCGGTTTTATAGTGCTCGCTGTTTGTGCGGTTTCCGTCGGCTCAAGCTCCAGGTGGGGGACTTGGTGAGGCTCCTCTGACACTGGTTTAATCGTTGGGGTTGGGGGAATGTAGTGTCTGTACCATATCACCGGTATCGACTACACAAAATAAACAACCACATCAAATTTGAATCTTTCTCTTTTTTTTCTCTCTGCCTCTATGATCCTTCCGTACTTTTTGAGTAAGCAAGTTTCTGGAGGATAACTTACTTGAGACACTGATCTGTCCTCTTTTTCGGCATTTTGTATTTTTATTGTCTGAGGCATTCTACTCTACTAAAAACGGAAGGAAAAGGGTGGAATTAAAAATTTAACAAAAATGGAACAACGAGGATAAAAGGTTTTCAAAGTTTAATCCTAGAACTCTGTTTTTAGTTATGGACGGTTTAATAACAGATCGTTGTAGTTATAGCGACGAAAGAGACTTAAGACAGAGCCATTTAGAAGATTGATGTTGGTCAATAGTTAAAATCCAACATAACAATGAGAGAAAAATATTTTTTGTTGATTGTGATGTTGCGGCCCTATCTGCGAAATGAAAAGGATATCACTTCATACAAAAAGAACTTGACATGAAAGAGAATTGATTAGGTCCAAAAAAAAAGGATAAAATGTGTACACTGTCTCAAACGCGAATGCTTATATTGTCTGAAATCAATTGACAAATATTAACAACACCGACAAAAAACCCGTAGCTATTGTGAAAACGCATAAAAATGGGTTTTTTTTTTTGTTTTCAATTTGTATTATCAGTCTTCATCCCAGTTAACATTTTGTGCCACAAAATCTGTGTCGATCGCATAACAATTCGATATTGCATACAACAATTTCTTTTTCATGATTTCTTTGCTTGAATACTTTGGTAGCTCCAAAGTGAAAAAGCAAGTATCTGTAAACACACCACAAAGCAAGGGTTTACTTGGAAAGTGCAATATGTTTTTTTTGCGATAGGAAGACAGATAGAAGAGAGTAGAGATTTGACATAACGGCTGACGGGTAAAACACTATCATCATTTCTTTGCGAAGTTAAAATTCCAAATGGATCATGGAAATCTTCAGAGCGAGTAGGCAGACGACTTTGTCCCCAAACGAAGCGCAAAAAGTTGCTTCGTTGTTGATGCGTGAACTCTTCCAAGACTTGCCAAAAGAATTGGACGTGCGAATCTCCTGGTTTGACTCCGTGTTTGTACACAGTATTGGCCTTGAGCAATTCCAAATCGATTTCACGTTTGCCGCAAACCATTAATTCGAGTTCTTGCCATGTGAACAATGGAAGTAATGCAATTGGTACAATTGTGGCCAATCCTCGTCGAATGGCCTCAACTTGTGTGTTGAATTCATTTAAGCGGTAGTGTTCCAGCAATTGCACATATTCTTTGCGATTGTCCCATCTGTTTTTTTTAATTTAAAAAAGCTAAAAATAGAGAGAGAGAGAGAGAGAGAAAGATCTAAGGTTTAAAAAAAAATAATAATAAGATGATATGCACGTACGTGACTTGGATCTTGTCGCCATTGGATTTGAGTAAGACCTGTCTACCATCGGAGGACGTGGTAGTGAAGTGATAAGGGAAATACTCGCTGAACGTCTCTGGCGTGATTCCTTCCTTTTCAATGTTGGATAGCTTGTTCAAAATGTCGAAGCACAAACTGTCAATTTCCTTCAAATCCTCCCGTCCAACCTGTTTCCCCACCAACGGCTTCCAGACGACGCAGGGCAAGTCGAGATTCAAGTAGTGTCTCCCTCGAATCGCAGAGCCCATCAGTTTTCCAACAAAACTGTACATGGACAAATGTAGCGACGAGTTGCACGACGGGTTGGGTATCCATTTTTCTTGGTTATCTCCGTAGCCCCTCGAATTGGGACATTTGATGAACAGCATCAAATAGTCGGATTGTAAGTCAGCGGAGATGGCACTCAGCGAATCGCGGAACAAGCCTCCGGCGTCGGTGCCTCCTTCGCCTTCGTACGTGACTGCCCACGGACGATGATTGGCGCTGCATCGCAAGTACACGGGCTTGACAAAGTTGAGAGTGCGATAGGCCTGTCCGAAAATGGACTTTTTGGCGGCCTCGGTGGCGTTGAGTGCATTGGTGGAGATCCTTTCGCGTGCTCGTAATGCTCTTGGACGATTGAGAACGAGTCCCGTGCGTTGACCCGAAGATGTTTGTTGCAACACATTTTGCCAAGGCAAGCGCTTCAAATCGCTGAAGATCAACGACCGCACGCTGCACAATCTCGCGGCCAACGACCAGTTGAGTCCCACCTGCGTAAAGTCGACCAGCGGGAATATCGACTTCATTTTGTGGTTCAAAATTTGCAACATCAGATATCGGCGTTTCAAAATCGGAGTTTCGATTTCACTTAATGCGTCGTGTCTCTCCAACAAACTCTTTGTCGGATATAACGCGTGGGCGACAATGTCCAACTGTGATATCTGTCGCAACGAATTGCGTGCCTCTCTTTCACTTCCATTGTCTACGGGATTGCCATTCGCATCGACGGCATTGGCATCTGTGATTACTCTCCACACGTCTCGTAAATCATTCACGCCCGTCTCTTGGTAGCACGTTTCGAACATCGTCATCACCTCGTTGTCTAAATTGGCACCTGCGCCCGTACCCCAAAAAGTGGAGTCAAACTCGGGCACTTTGCGAACCGTGGCCGATCTCAAGTACTGCAATGACAACTTGGGCTCGGCGAGGGAGTCGTCTCTTGCAAGTTGCACAATCTTTGGAGTGCTCATCAACTCCGTCGATACGTGTGCCTGAGATACGTACCCATTGATAGTCTTGTCGGACAGACATAACAGATAATAGCGACAATCTAATATCGACCCATTCACACCGTACGACTTTGCCATTGGCTGCGTAAATATATTTCCACTCCTGGACGACATTTGCCCAAGTATATTGGGTCGTGGTTGTGCTTCAATGCACCATTGGTTCGCTGCTTTTGCACCAATTTCCCACCCAAAAATAGCTTCACTCCGATGGCGTTGCCCGTGACTGCGACATGATACCACGTGTTCGTCTTCAATTCCTCCGCCTCGTGCGTCAATGTGATGCGATTGTTAGCCTTTGTTATCACATGCACTTGGAGCGTGTTCTTTTGTTATTACCAAAGCAAATCCAAGGCAGCAGGGAGTTGCTATTGCGATCGCCTTTCGGAAATGGTGCGACTGCTCTCCATGTTGTCTGCTCCTTTCTCCAAATATAACCAAAACAGTACCGAAAATTCGTTGATTTCGCTAACTCCACCGGTGGGACACGGCACGCCTGGCACGGTCTCGTCGTTTTCGCTTAAGCGCACGGGTTTGGAACCGGACACGACTGGGTAATACGATTCGGATACTTGGATGGTCTTTGCAACTTCGCCCAAAAATAGTGGCGGTAATTGATAGCCTTCACCTCTTGACCCTTTTTGAGGTCGAGTCGTTTCGACAGGGACCACTTCTTTACTTTCTTTGTTGTTGTTGTTGTTGTTGTTGTTGTTGGATTCTTTCGCGCCATGTTGGGCTGCGTTTTCATGATCTATCATTGCTTGATGCACTGCCAATGTCAAGGATGACATTTCCACTACGCGATCGAATGTGGACTGCTCTGCGCAAATGTACACTGGTGTCTCTGATTTGATCACAATCTTTCTACTCTTCAATATGTCGGGACGAATTCCGTCGATTGCAGGGTCGTAAATATTGCGGCGGATCTCGTATTCGATATGCAACTCCTTTTCGGTGATCGGACGAAGAACATCCGGATCATTGTCAAACAGAGTTGGAAAGATACTTGTCCATTGAGAGCGCGGGGGCACTGTGTGTGTGTGTGTGTGTTTTTTTTTTTTTTTTTTTTTGAAGTGAATTTGTATTATGGATCGATTCAATAAACTACTTTGATCATTTGTTTCAACTTTTACAAATTGACATTACCACACAAAATATGCAACGTATACATACAACACTAACATATCAAACGGGTTTCACCATAGCATTTCACATGTTCCTGCAGTTTGCTGGTGATATCTTTGACCTTGCTTTCGGACATGATTCCCCACTTTGCTGACACAATGTGAATCTTCCACACATACAAGTCTCTGTGTTCAAACATTAGTTGCACCACGCTCTTGAGATCTTTTTCTTTGGTATCTACTTTGGAGACAGACAAGGTCGGCGTTTGCACTCGGAACAGTTCGGTAATGGCCATCAGCTCGACAATCGTGTTCAAAAACTGCGATTGCACCGCACGATCTCTGCGAATGATCTTGTCCACGACCTCGTCCATATTCTCTCCCAATTCTCCTAATTTCTTCAAGTCCATGGGAGGGCGTCGATGAGCTGGCAGTTTATACGTACAGAGCAAGAGTTTAATCAGTTGCTCAATGCCACGCGTCTTGGCATTGGATTTCAAATGGATCACAAAGCTATTTTCACGAAAATATTGAAAAGTGTTACTATCAGTGCAAAAAATATATATATATATGTATATATATATTGTTGTTGTTGTTGTTGTTGTTCTTTTTAACTGCAACAATGCGTCTGCCAGAGGGATGACATATCTTTGTTGTTCCAATACATGCTGATGCTCAACAAGCAGTTCGAACAACCAACATCCCAATTCGAAATTGAAGGCGTCCAAAGCTTGGAAATCGTCAATGTGTTTTTCAATGGGTTTGACATAGAAGCGGAATCCCCAGTACTGGTTATCAAAGCTCGATGTAAACTTATACCAAAAGCGGTTGGACGGCACAATAAACGTGGGAAAGCGATCTACGCCGGATCCTCGACAACGCAGATACTGATCCTCAAAGTTTTGATCTGCGTAGAATGTCAATCCGGTTTTGAAGTCGTTGGCCAGATTGCACTGCGGGTCGAACGTCACCATCAGACGAGAGGCGCCGGGTACGTATACTACGCGACGCTCGTCCACATCACTTTTGTAAGGCTTGTGTTCCGACTCAAACATTAGCACCTCGTTCGGGTCGTTGACTGCTTGAACGTAATGCAGCACGCATTCTTCCACCAATCCTTGTGTCAGTGTCTTGCATGGCTGCGCTGACAATATCAGGTCTTTGCGAGTGGGCTTGGTCAGTCTCCATTTTTTGTGGAACACGTCGGGAGATAGTCTCGTTTCCAAGCTGGTGAATAGCGTGGACGCAAGCGATTGTTCCTTTAGCCCTTCTTCGCGTAACAGATCGAACACCTTACCAAAGTCTTTAATCAAACTGTTTTTGCGTTTCACAAGCAACTTTGACTTTGACGTGCCTGCGGACAACGCCTCCGCGGCCGCCAAGTCCAACAAACGGATCACAGTGTCCACTCCTCCAAACAGTTCCATGTTGAAGGGCATCGCCTCTGGCCAATGACGCAATAGCCACAGCACGCTTCGACGGACTTTGCGGATCGACAAGGCGTGCTCGATTTCCAAGTAATGCGAGCCGATGCCAAAGATGGGGATTTCTTTCTTGATGTCGGTGGGTTGGAGTCCTTCGTCTTGTATTTGGTCTATGATTTCTTGCGTGCGAACATTTAAATCTTCCACCGGGTCTTGGTAGCGTTCGATTGGCAGATGCAGCGCTCGGACAGGGAAAGCGCCACGGAAAAATACACCCAAGTCGCGGTCATAAAATTCCATGTTGACACGTTCTATAAGTAATGTGAATATATCATACATAAATATATATATATATAAATATATAAATATATATACATAAACATATATTTATGTATATATGTATATAAATCATTAAACAAATTCAATTCGATCTCAACTGTTATTTACATCGACAGAATGAACGATTCCAGTTTTGCCTTGTAATCTTTTCCACTCCTTTTGCCACGAGTCATGACAGATACGATGGGCGTCACTCCAAATGGACAAGAGTTGGCCTGATCGCACTTTTTGTAAATGGATTGGTGGCAATTGTTGTCTCAAACGACTGCCAATGCCAATTTGTCTGCGATTGTTTTCCTCTTCCTCGTTTGCACCAGCATTTGCTCCAGCAGCAGCAGCAGCTCCTCCAGCGGCATTGGCTGCTGCTCGGCGAAGTGGATTATCCGCGGCGGCAGCAGCGGCTTGTTCTTGATTGCGGAAATGTGAGTTGGCAGATATCTCTTCCATGGTCAAGCCAACAGGTAACTGAGCGTCCACCTCATCGTCTAGTAGATTATCTCCTGCAGCAGCTCCGCGTCCTCCAGCTCTTCCCGAGTTGTCACCTCCGCCACCTGCCACATCGTCCAAGTTGTTGGCAATAAAGGCCATCAGTCCAAACTGCTCCTCTTCGTCCACGTGTTTGTTATCGTCTTTGTTTTCATCCCGATTTTGCGAGGGGTCGGTGCTTCGCGAGAGGTTTTGGACGATTCGATCTAGTTCTTGCGACGCGTTGGTGAGCAAGTAATCGGCCGCCATTGCCAAGTCGTCGTGATACTGCTCGAGCGTGACAACGGCAAACTCCAATGGGAACGCTCCACCCATCATTCGGACCAGCTCTTCTGCCATTGTGCGACGCTGGATCTCGGCTTCGGTGTATTGGATCTGATTTTCCTCTTTCAGTCGTCGCAACTTGGAAGGGTCTAAAAGCTTTTCAAAGTCATATTTCATTGGCTCTTGGCCCAAGTTAATCAACACTTGAGCACTGTCACTTTGAAGCCATACCATTGGATAAAACTGTCCATTCACGTCGTCAAAGGCGTTTCTCGAATCGATGACTCGGCCGTTTTTAGTAAAGAAAATGGCTCTTTTTTCGGGGTCCCAACATACGCCCACGCAGTCGCCTTCTTCAAATCCTTCCGATATCTTGGCTGATATTCGCTGTCGAGAAATAGTGCTGTACGCATATCCCGTGGCGCCAAAGCCGTAACTGCTTTGGTCTCCGCAGTCGCCTTGGAAGTTCATGCCTCCACGCCACAGGCCCACGGCCACTCGCCAGTGCTTTTCGTCATTGGCCGTGTCTTCGGCAGATATTTCGCTTATGTCGTCCGACACATTGCCTAGCTTCAATATCTTCACTTCAAAGTAATACTTGGGAATAGATAATGGGATCAAGTTATTGGCTCGACAATATCCGATCGAGTGTTGTCCCTTTTTGAACATGATTCGGAACTCGTGAGTCCTCGAAAATGTGATTCCGCTGGCTGACTCGGTGTCCAAATGGCTCGGCAAATGCACCTGCAACATTCGGAAAGGGGAGTACTTTAGCAACTGTTTCTGGGTCAATTGCGCCGCCGACTTGGGTATTCTTTCGTTCCATTTCAATGGCTTATCGTGCAATATTTCGGACAATCGGTCCTCTTGTTCTTCCAGATACTCCACACTGCGATACTGATCCAAATCCATTGGTCGGGTGGCAATCGACAACAAATGGGGCAGCACGCGAGTCAAATCTCCTTGCTTTTCTTCCAACAGCATTTTCGTGGCCTCAGGCTGCTGCAGTAAAGTGCACAGCGACTTCAATCCCAACGAGCGCAGCTGGTAAAACAGTAATTCGTCCAGAGATGGTTCCGGGACCATTTGTGGGATCTCGATCGTCTTCTCTTCTTTTTTTGGCTCTTGGACTGATGGACGCGATATGCTTGGTTGCGATATGATTGGTTGCGATAAGTGCATGTCAAATGAAAAGTCGTTCTCAAATGTCTGACTTTGCGACGGAGGGTTGGGATTTGGAGACGAGCAGACGTCGCAGATCGGTGAATGAATCGGGTTCTCAAGAGTACACGCGGAGCAGATCCACGTGGTTGGCAATAGCTCTGTTTCTAGGATTGGACTACTTGGAGCTTTCTTTCCACTGTCTTGTTTTGGTTTATCCTCTTCCTCTGTTGTGTTCGTCTTTGTATTTGTATCTGTTATTGGGGTACGTTTCATTTCTTCATTGTTCGAATCGACATTGGCATTGGCGTGATTGTCTTTTCGTGGATCACGTGTGTCGATATGCACTGGCTGGGTGAAGATGAGGAAATGTGACAACAACTCTTTTGTAACTTGGACACAACCCAAAGGACTGATTTCACTCTTCGGTGACACTTTTTTGATTTCAATTGTCACGGGCTTTGTCACGTTATCGAACAACACCGAACACAATCCGGATGATCGACTAACCGACAGACAAAATCCCTTTTCGATCATGTGATCATCTTCCTCTTCGCTAATTTTGAGCTCGACTCGACATCCCGGTCTCAATCTCTCCGTGTGTCCGCCCAACACGGCCAGACATCCGATTAAGCGCATCACTTGCAAATAGTGTTGGGTGGCACTCTTGCTTTCCGTCAATGTCATCTGTTCTTCTTGGCGTTTGTGAACGACACAGCCCTTTTGTAAGTCGATAATGCCGGCCGCCTTTTCGAGTGTTTCATAAATGCATCCAATCATCAAATGCTTCCACTCCGACGCCTGAGTCAAAGTGCGAAGCAACATGGCATAATCCAAGCCCAAATCTCTTTTCACTTCTGCCGACAATCGTAAGGTGTGATCCAACGCCGACCATTCGTGTTTCAAGTGGCTGTTCAGCGTGTTGTCGTCTTGGACCAACAGCAAGGCGCCCGTCGTCTCGAACAAGTAATAGATAAAGTCTAAAGGATTTTCCGGCGTGGTCGTCGTATTCTCGTCAAACATAGACAGCTCTTTCTCTTTTGTCAAAAATTGCAACGCCGACAAGCTTTTCTTGATTTGAGGCTCTTTCGCGACATTGGACTGTGATTGCTGCAATGGCTGCTGGTTTTGCAGCATTTTCAATATGCCAATATTCATCAATTCCGTCGGTGACATCAATTGCAAGATATCTCGAAGCACAATTAGCGTCACTCGTTTAATGCGTGGCGATCCATGAATAAGCAACTGGGTCAATGTGTGTATCAAGTCTTTGGACTTCAAAAAGCTTTGCAAGGAGCCGCTGGAGGAGTACGTCAACGTGCGAATGCCGACCAAGTTCGTAAAGCATATGTCCTCAGCTTGCAAGAAACTTCGATCGAAATCGGTGATCGTGAAGCGAATATCGGCCTGGATGTCCCAAGCGGAGGCTTCGCTATCGTCTGATTGCGAGTGCGCATAGCTTTGCGCCTTTTCACGGAATGATGACAGTAGGTTAATGTGGTCCCTGGCCTCCTCATGGAAATGTTGAAGAACGTGGATTTGCAAGCTTTCCAAATTCAAGTCATCTGGAGTCGGGGGAAGAGTTCCCTTCACGCCCTATTTGAAAATTCGGATATGTGAGCAAATTGTGGGTGTGGAAAACTCCATCGAAATTCACATATATACATATATATATATATATATACATATATATGTATATTATATTCATACACACAAAACCTGAGGCTGGAATCCGACCAAAACGATGGACAGCAACGTATACAAGTGTTGGACTAATTGCAAATTCAATTCTCTTTGATGCAGCGGCAAAGAGCTCCAGTCAATGCCGATAGTGGAAAGCAAGGCGGTTTTGTTCGCGTCTTGTGTTGACGGCGAGGCGGTGTTAGACTGTTGTTGCGCGCTTGCGTAGGACGACATGGTGGTACTCGATTCAATCGCCCAGGACTTGTGCATGGTCTGGATGTACTTGGCCAGCATTTCATGAAGGAAATCCATGACTTTGCAGTTTGCAACAAATGTTTCTTCACTTTGGGTAAGAACAACCGCCCAGCTATTTAGCGCTTGTTGTTTTATCAACAATGGCGAATCTGCAGTCTGTTCGTCATATTTCATTATTTGCAAACATACTTCATTTTCCAAGCAAACAAACAAAAAAATGTTCAATGTAATATCGATATATTTGCTCAACTTTAATCAAATGTGTGAAATAGTTGTATAATGCCTCCCAATTCTTTCGTACTGACTTCTCAATGATATCGCCACATGACTCAATATGACTCAAAAAGTGCTCCGTCTTTGGCCCTCGTTTGTCTCCAAATTCACGCAATGGACAGTGCCATTCGTTCATCACGGTGATTCTCGCAGACAAACTGCGAAGACATTTTTGGCGTTTGCCGCTAATTTTGTTCTTGTCACTCTTCCATTCATCGCTTTCTCGACTGTCGATCAATTCCAGTAGCTTTTGAACGCTTCACTGCGCAAAGACCCTCGTTTTTGGTGGGACTCGATCAATCGAAGGTAACTTTGCAGAGGAGTGCTGGACTGAATAAAAGTCACCAGCAAATCGGGCAACGATGTCTGCTGTCCCAACTGTCCTTTTTTTTGTTTTTTGTAAAACAACACTGTGTTCAAGGTTTGCCACGTGGAAAAGGCAGCTTTCCACGACTCCAGCTCCGACTTTGTATCGGAAGCGTGTCTTTCAAGCGACTGCAATCTCGAAATTTGAACGGCCAATGAAAAGTCGGGCAGCTCTTCATCCGACGTGAGTCCTTCCATGTACATGCGGCAGTATGGTCGCACCGACAATAGAAACTTGGCCTTTTCTATTATCTCCTTACATAATCCTTCGTACGTGGCCTTTTCTTCCAGCATCTGATCATATGTGTATATATGTGTGTGTGTGTGTGTGATGGTCAATGTGTCAATTAACTTTTTGTTTGAATAGCCGCCCCCCCCCTCCCCCCACTTCTTCCCCTTTATGCTTTAGAGATTGCAACACACAATACGAAACTTTAATTTGATTCAAGTCCAATTCTTCACCTTTTTCAGAGGCTTGTGTGATTACTCTTTCATGCTCTTGTTGCAATGTCTGCTTTTCATTTATAATCCATTGACGTAATCGTTTTCCGAGTTTGAACACAAATAACAGTTTTTGATTCCATTGGCTCTGCATATGGCTTGGAGTCTATTCGTTGAAGGAGAGGAGAGAGGGGAGAGAGAGAGAGAG
>ASPP01010605.1:0-16164 GCA_000512085.1 Reticulomyxa filosa
AAATTTTTTTTTTTTTTTTTTTTAAAAAAAAAAAAAAAAAAGGCCATTCGATTGAACAGCATATCCAGTGATTCCTCATCGCAGATATTTACAAAGATGTTGTGTCCATTTGAAGAAATAAAACAGTTTTTGAAGACAAAAGCGACAAATGATCGCAGGGTCTCCACCATATTGTCCGAAGACGATGTTCCAGAGTTGGATATCCGAAGACGATCCAAAGTGGGTGGTCGCACGGCAACGGTGATCAAAATAGTGGAGCCTTGTGGATTCCTGCTGCCTTCGCTCTTGAAAGACTTGCAAGACTTTATCACCGTCGTTTCCAATTTTGAATTTTCTTCAAACGAAAACAAGACCCTACTCATTGAACAAGAAGAGTCGCTCCCAGCGCCAATGGTTCTGGGAAATTGGCACAACGATCTAACATTGCAAATCCACGAGGCCAGGATTATTTGTTTGGAAAACGTATGTTTTATTTGTTTATTTGGCTTTTTAATGGGTCGCAATGATTACCTTATGTCATATATGTTTGTACATAATATTGGGATAAAAAAAATGGAGTGTATTGTGTTACATAACAATATGTCCAGCCACGCATCGCCGTGACCAACGCAGTAGCATTATTGGTGACAATGACACTAAAAACTCGAATATAACGTCTGTTCAAAACTCGGGCCAGCGATGCAACGTGGACAACACGTGGGACTTGGACATATCGTCATTGAGCATCCAAGTGTGTCCTGTCGAGCAAATCAGCATTCGCAAATCCCAAATCGGTGACACGTCGTCGATACACAAGATAATAAACAAGTCGAGTTTCAAATGCCACGTCAAACAGGAAGACTTGTGTTCGTTGAATCGAAAGCTGGTGTTCTCAACGTCATTGGACTGCAGCAGTCAATTGAAGCAGTTGGAGTTTTGTCTGTCGTTTGTGGACTTGCATATCTTTAACAATATTATCAAGAACATTCGCGAACGCTTCAATCCGGACGAGGGCGAGCCGTTGAATGAGAAGATCAATCGCTTGGTGCCACCGGACAGAGATCTGCGGAGCAATTTCCATCGACTCAAAAAAAATGGATATACTGGAGAGCTATGCTTTGAGGCAATCTTGCATTGTCCCAGCGATTACAATCTCGCACTGCAATATTGCAGAAACAACGAAGCGTCATTCG
Source organism: Reticulomyxa filosa (assembly GCA_000512085.1). Taxonomy (NCBI): domain Eukaryota; phylum Foraminifera; family Reticulomyxidae; genus Reticulomyxa; species Reticulomyxa filosa. The sequence continues at coordinate 1,173 of ASPP01010605.1, forward strand.
ACGTGCGCTTCCAACGTGGAGATATAAGTGCCGTCACTGACCTGTTGCCGTGTTGGATGTACCACAACTATCGCGAGTTGTCACTGCACAAACACGCAAGCGAAGAGGACATCCTTCGCGCATTGCTGCTAAGTGACAATGACATCGACACTGCCTCCAGGATCATTGACAACATTCGACTCAAGCGGACGTATTCGCGATCGCAGAGCTTCATTTCCGTGTCTGACATTAAAACGGAGGACGAACGGATCGGCGATGAAAAGTACGATGAAGAGATTCGAATGCTGACTCCATCGGAAAAAGGGGGCAATAGTCATCCCGATACAATGTCGAATTATGAAATGAAATACGCTGACTTTGTAGACGAGGATCATCACGTCATTGAAGAAAAGGCGATCCATCCCGTTCAGTATTCATCTGCGGACAGACTTGATAAATCCGCGTTCCGCAATCGAGACGATGGCAACATCCCGTCCCACTCGGCCTCTCTTTTGGAGGACGATGTGTCCACAAAAGGCTTTGCAGAGACAGGTAAATATCCACAGTCCCGTGGCTTTCACTTGTGTGTGTGTGTGTGTGTGTGTTTTTTTTTCAAATGCATGTGCGTGCACGTGTGCATGTTCACTCGTTGTGATTGTGTTGCTTTTTCATGTTTGTAAACAAGTCGGAAGCGGCGCAACGGTGAGTCGAAAGATCACATTTTCGGCCAAAAAAATCTCGCTATCTGTCATCAACGATATCATGGCAGCCTCGGCGATGCCGTTTTTCAGCATTCGGTCCACTGACATCCAACTGGATGTTTCTCAGCAAGAGAGTGCAATCGACGGCTTCCTTCAAATGATGCTGATATCCAACTATTACAATCCCATGGTCGTGACAATGGAGCCGCTGCTTGAGCCGACCAAATTGGACGTCAAACTCTATTTGAACCAAGCCTTACATCTGCGCAATCGTAGAAACCATAACTGCTCGATCGACATTCATTTGCAAGGGTCGTCCACAGAGGAGAAAGAAGCAGATCCTGTCAACATTAATATTACGCACATCTTTTTGAAAACGGTCATGGACACCTTGTATGCATCGCCTAGATTTACCACCACACATAAGTTTCGTTTGCTTACATTCAATTTTTCAATAGGACATATCAATGCCAGTGTTGTGCTGTTTTATTTGTTGGAATAAAGAAATCGAATAATCACAAGTTGGAAACCCTATTACATCGTAAACAAGACGGGCCAACAGTTGAAGCTATGGCTCAGCGCCGAACCGTCGAAAAAACAGACCATTGAACCGTCGAAAACAGCGCCCTTGGAAATTCCTGGAGGTCTGAAATCAGCATTTGACGGGAAACTATTAAAATACAACCGATTATTCATTTCGTTCCAAATTGGAGATATTGCTTTGTTTGAAAACATATCTGTGGCAAATACCAAGTTGAGCTTTGTTCGAATTGCAATTCTTATTCTTTCATAACTCCTACGACAAAAAGGAAACACAAATAAACACAATCAGACGCAGAAAGTATTTCCATCGCAAAGAAAAAGTATTTGTCGTCCTGCACACTCTGTTTCGCAAGGGCAGCAAGTACGTATTCATTTGGAGTCCCTGCGAAATTCGAAATGATACGTCGGGCCCATTGGAAATCAAAATCGAGTATCCAAAAGATGCCGTTCGGAGCTATGAGGCAAGAGAAAGTACCGAGTTTGATTTGGCCACACTCAAATCTACCAAAGATCTTGGCATTGTGCAGCCCGGCGAAAGTGTGCCTGTTCCATTGTCCATTGATCCCAAACAAATTGTTATTTCCTTTGCGTCGCAAAAGACACAAGGCTGGGATTTCGTTAAACTCAAATCGGTGGATGAAATGATCGAAAAGAACAAAACGTGCGTTATTACTTCTGTTCGCTCAAATCCTTCCGCTTTTTCCTTAATGTCTCCCATGACTACGTCGTCCTCGTCATCGTCGTCTCTCAAGTCAACCGATACGGCCGAAAGCTTTTTTGTCATGCCGAGACTGTCTCGCGATTTGATTAGCATTATGATTCAAACGCCATTGATGGTTGCCAATTTGTTTCCATTTGAAATTGTTGTTCATTTGAAGAAAGATAGCTTTGACTGGGAACAAAAGATTGCCGCATATGAATCGAAGCATGTGGCCTCTGATTTTAATAACACCGTTTAATAATTTATCATACGTACAATATATATACACACTCTCTCTCTCTCTCTCTTTTTATGTAAATATATATTTATTTATTTATGTATTTAGCTTATTTTTTTTTTTTAATAAATGACATTTCATTTGATGCGTATGCCGTGATACATAATAACAAAAAAAGAATTTAGAAGAAATTTCAATCTTAATTTGGATTCCTGGAATGGGAGACTCGGAATTTGTGAATTTGCCAAGTCCAAATAGCGAGCCAAGACCAGTCCATTTTATCAACAATCAAACTCAACAAAAGTGTTTGAAGACATTCGCGGCGGTGAAATCTTGTAGAAAAGTTCCATTTTTCCGAGATGAATCAGCATCGGCGTTGGCAATGAACGTCCTCTATTTGTACACGAGTTATTTATTTATTAACAAAACGGGGTTGGACATTGAATTTCGACAAGATGACAGTTCGTTCACAATGAGACAAATGCCAATCGACATTGATATATTTGAAAACGAACGAAAGAATTCCAGTAAGGAATGGGTTCGAGTTAAGTCATTTTGCTTTTCTTTAGTTTTGTTTATATTTGATAATGCAAATTCATTTGTTATGTACACATTGGGACTTAGCCGTTTCTGCAACATGACCCACCATCGGAATCAGATCGATTAGCTCGTCCCAAACCTCGAAATTCTATTGACTTGCCCAATGACAAATGGACATGGGTCAATGAATGGGAAGTGACCGACTGGGAATACGCAAAGGACTTTGGGGGTGTGTTTCATCCCAATTGCCTTCATGACGATCATGTGAGACGACGTAGATGGCGAAGGAGTCGAAAATCCAAAGACCTCCGAATGCCATCGACGGTGACTATCTTTGGTGGCGCAAATGATCCCACGACAAACAGAGTCAGTGTACGTTTTGTCGACAAAAACGTGCAAACCAATTGGTCGCCCCCCATTCCACTCAACGAAGCAGTAGCAAACCATCTCATGTCGTTAGCCCATTTATCCGAAAAAAAGGCATTTTTTGATGTATCGATAGTATTCGAACTCCACAGACTGTTTCCAAGGTATGTCACAAACATCATGTCACATTAGCAATTAAAAATAATAATAACATATATTTGGTTTTGTGTGGAATAGCATAAAGGTAATAAAATTTTATCCTCGCTATGTGGCAATCAATCTGACGACATATCATCCTCGATTGTATCTGCGACCATACTTTGGAGAGAAGAAGAAAAGAAATGCCTCTTCGCGAAGATCATCGCTGTCGTTATCTACCAATGCTATATCCCCACCGCAAGAGACCACTTCGCCAACGAGCAGTGTGAGTAGCAGAATGAGTGAACCTTTGCCATATGACGAGATAGACGAGGCAGCAAGGATATTGCCAATGTTCTCCAGAGACGTGTCTCCCAAAGATGAAATGAACTATGGAGTCCCGTTGCATTGGTTCAACAATGGCGTAGAATGCTTCGTGGAATGCAGCATTGATGGGAGGAAATGGTCCAATCCATTCCCGATCCATCAGATTGCCCAATTTGCACTTCGCTTGCCTGGGGAAGAAGATGTCATGCGTGTGCAAGTCAGGACGGTCGGACAGTCCACCGTCGTCGCATTGAGGGACGAAAGAAGAGATTATCCGTTCTTTTTAATCCACAATCAGACGAGCTTCCAAGTGAGCTACAAAGAAGTGGAAGGGGTGCATTGGTATAAAGTCCCGCCGCGAACGGCGCAGCCATTTGCCTCCGAATACCAGTTGATGTCCAAACATGAAAAGAAAATCTTAGTCAAGGTCGCTGATGTTGAATTTGACAAACCGATTGAATTCGAAAAGGCAACGAATTATTTGACTTGTGTGCGAATGAAAGGGGTATGTCTATTGTATTTATATTTAATTTATATATTATATGTGTATATACATATACATAAACATACATATATCATGTGCGTGTATAATATGCAAACACTCATTTCTTTTTTTTTTTTTTGGATACTTTGTTATCTAAACATTCAATTAGAAATCCGTCGTGTATTTGTACTTACGCCACCGCGGTGCGACGAAGGTGATTGTCGCAACCGAAAAACAGAACAAAGAGGAAGAATCCGACAATTCACAGGCGCAAATCAAGTTGATGATCAATCGGTTGGGCATTTCACTAATCAATCAAGTGCCATTGGAATTAATTTATGCGTGGGCAGATCAAATCCAGTGTCAGACCATTTGGTCACGAAACGAACAGCAAATCGAATTGCAAATGAACTCTCTTCAAATTGACAATCAAATGCCCAAGGCTTCGTCCGATATTTTATTTTGTGGCAAGCCGCACAACAAACGTGGAAATTACTTGTTACGGCAATACGCACTTTATTTTATTTAATTTTGTATTGTTTATATTTCTTAAGTCACGAACAAAAAAGTAAATAAAGTAAAAAAAAAAAAAATTGGAATTTAGACCATGGTTGGATTTGAAACTGCATATGTACACACAAGACATGTTTTCCACTTATGTGCAAAACTTCCAATTGCTCCCGCAGGTCTTTCATATTGCCGTTGATAGTGGCTCGATTCAACAGTTGGTGAATTTCTTCGATGTCGTTGGAACCAATGGATCCACTGGATCGGAATCGTCCGTACAGTCGCAGTAAAGTCTATATCTTACCTATTTGTTTGTCGAATCGTGTCGAAACGCATTTTTTTTTTTGTTGTTGTTTGTTTATTTTTTTTTTTTTTTTAAAAAAAAAAAGACCAATTTATTTCGGACAATTGTATCTTGGTCCTTTAGATATGTACATTTCCTACCATCAATTGGACACGGACTTTTTGGCAAATATGAACCAAATCACGTCCACCACTCACAGTAATGCAAGCATTAGTAGCTATGGAATAATCGAAGACGAAAAAGATGAGACTCCATCCACATCCGTGCAAAACTTTCTGTTTCAGTTTGGAGTCCTGGTGCTAAACATTCCCGAGGCAAGAATTCCAGTCAGTGGATACGTATGTCAAGATCGAGTACTTGATCGATCAATGCTCGCAAACGTGTTAGCGGCACATTACAAAGGACAAGTTAATTTTTTTTATTTTTTTTTTTGCATTGCAATGGCAAACATATCTTATGCTGCAAATACATAGTTTACACGTGCATTCTTGAGTCTGCTGGGATCGCTCGAGATCTTTGGTAATGTTGCAGGACTTGCCAACTCAGTGCAATCAGGCCTGCATGACTTTTGGTATGAACCTTCCTCTGCAGAAAATCCAGACGAAGTAATAACAGGCATTACTCGAGGTATGTGTTATTATATATACATATACATATATATATATATATGTAGACAAAAGTGAACACAAATAAAAACACAATAAATACACAAGGTACGTACAGCTTATTGCAAAGCTCGATATCGGGCGTGACCAACTCTTTGTCGACATTGACCGGAGCCATTGGCACGGGTTTGTCATTCGTGTCAGCAGATTCAAAGTTTGCACGCGATAGAACAATTGAACGATCTGCTAATCGTCCGTCGACATTCTTCGGCTCACTTGTCAGCGGTGGAAAAAGCTTTACCAAGGCACTTGGCAGCGCCCTAACCGGATTGATGCACGACCCTCTAAAGGGAGCGCAAGAAAGTGGTACCAAAGGTGCCATTTTAGGATTTGGACAAGGCATTATGGGTTTGCTCGTTAAGCCCGTTGTTGGTGCTACTGATTTGGTCAGCGATGTATTGTATGGAACAGGGGTTATTTTACCAAGTTTGCACGAAAAAGTTGAGTCATTTTATTGTTGTTGTTATTGCTAATGTATTTTTATTTGTTTTCTCTTTTGCAATAGCATCGACAACGACTCCGAGACCCACGCATGTTCTACGGAAAAGAGTGTGTTATGCACAAGTTCAATGCATTTGATGCATTACTGCGACGCAATTTGATGAGAGTTGAGAGTCCGTTCTTTGGTTATTTGTTTCGACAAAGCAAAGTCGTGTGCGTGTAATGCTTGACACTAAACATAGATGGCAGACGGCCGATTCGCTACGGATTCGTTTGAAGGATCATTTCGCACAAGATCAAATGACGTTTATATAATTCTTGGAAAAGGATTGCTGCAAACGGAATGGAGTAAAAAAAATACAAAGAAATTAAAGTATGTCGAATTTTTCGCTTGGAATGTCTTTTTGGCGGTCAATGATAGAGACTATGAACTAATATTCACTTACAAAGATTCGAGGCCAAGAGCGCTGGGAGGTGCTTCACAACACTTCGAAGCTCATGCCAAAGATCTAAGGCTGGAATGCCAGACATCTGGAGATGCAAAAAAGATTGCAAATCGTATTCGAACTTATTTCTCTTTAGAAAAAGCACACCATTGGCACGGACCTTGATTTCCTCCTTTCTTTTTTTCTTCCCCTTCCCTCCCCCCCCCCCCTTTGCCCTTCTTTTATGTAAGCCTAATTCATCCAACATTTGCATTTTCGATATTATATATTCTGTACTACAAACACCTCTTCGATGTGGTGTTACACTTTCCATTTTCGTTAGGTCTGTCCACTTTTGTTAGAGGACATGAGGTTTCCTTTGTTTTCAAGCTGAGTATGTGTGGACATGCTGAGAGTGGTAACATTCTTGAAACGTCTAACACTTTTAGTTTGGGTTATATGGCCATTGTCTTGGTTCTTGACTTTGCTTTTTTTTGTCTGGTGTTTTTTCATTACTTTGAAGAATGTTTTAACATCAATCAAAAGAGAAACTGTTGTTGTTTGTTTTCCCTTCAAAGTGAACAGCGTAGTGGTCTCACAAAACACTTTTCAGGCTTAAGACGCCTATTAAATTGGAATATCGACACGAAATTTTAAAACAGTGCACGAAAGACAGAAAAACTCAGCCTTTTTGTTTTGAGGTTGAAAGGAACCCTTTTTTGAATTTCACGTTGATCAAGCAAACTCAGAAATAAAAAAAGTTATGAATGAAAATGATAAAAGGGAGTTCTTGCTTGAAGAAAGCATATCAGATGAAGACAGCGGAACAGGTAAGCAACCATTACAACTCTCAGCACAGACTTGTATTGTAAAGCAGGTGGTAGTGAATGAAAAAGGATTATTGTTGTGACAATGATGTGAATTTGTCAAGAACATGAACCTAACATTCATTTCGTGGCATCATCTGCGCAAGAGTCATTAGATGTCCATAGAAATTTGGAGTTGAACCGAACGGAAGGATTACTTGGCCGTTCTCCTTGGCAGGCCCTTCAAGGTGTGCACAGGCCGAAACAAAAACAAAAAAAAAGCTACGAATCTTACATCTGGATCTTTTCTGTCTTGTAATTAAAAAAAAGGCGCAGTACAGGTCGCAGGCGAGAAAATGTCAGCAGGTTCGATAAAAGCATCGATATTTAACATGGTAATGTCTACAGTTGGAGGGGGGATGCTGTCACTAGCATTTGGCATAAGGCAAATCGGATTGATCCCAGGTTTGGTTTTACTGTTGCTCAGCTGTTGGCTGTCGTATTTCACAAACGATGCACTATTGATTGTGGCGGAGCATGTGCCCAATAATGGAGCTGGGCTGTCGCTTCGTTCAAATCACTGTGCAACTTCTGTAGTCCATCATGGGGCCCCAAATTGGCGACGTTCATCCAAGTTGTCTTGATTATTCAAATGTTTGGTGCATTTGTCAGTTATTTGGTGGCTTTTGGTGGATTACTAGACTTGGTATGGCGAGTAATTATAAACGACACAGATGTGTATGTTTATGCCGTGATTGGCATTACTTGGGTTGTAATTTATCCGTTGAGCTTATTAAAAAATTTGAGTGCATTGCGTTACACAAGTTTGTTTGGCGTTATTTGTTCGCTTTACTTAGGAGTACTAATCATGATCGAATATTTTGTGCTATGTGACGGAGATGAACGAGATTTGAGTCAGAAATCGATTCACTCATGTTTCTGGTCCAAACATTTTAATTTGCCAAAACATGCTTACTTTAATTATAATGACATGTGGTCATTTATCAAAAACTTATTGGTTTGTTTTCCTTTGTTTATTTTTGCATGCTCTGCTCAACAGTTTATGCTAACAATCTATGCAGAATTGACAAACAACATACGCGCTCGCATGCAAAAAGTACTACAAAGATCCTCTTATGTTATTCTTTTCCTCTACGCTTGCGCTTCTGTATTTGGATATCTCACATTTTTGGATGGAGTATGTGGCAACATATTATTAAATGATTACAAAAAAAGTCCTGGAGCAGTACTGGCTGCTATTGCTATTTCCATTTCCATGATTTTAGCAGAACCAATTATTACATTTAGCTGGCGTGCCATCTTCGTTGATTTAATTTGGAAAACCAGGCAACAAGATTTGTCTATTATTAAATACGTGCTAATTACCACCGTGTTTGTTTTCCTTGGAATGCTTGTTGCATTGTCAGTGGCCAATGTCGAGATTGTTTTTGGGCTGTTAGGAGCAACTACTTATCCTTTGTGTGGATTTATTTTGCCTGCCATTTTGTTTCATAATATTGCTCCAATTTCTGATTTTCCCATTCGTTACAAAGTTGTTGTGTTCCAAGCTGTTGCTGTTGCCCTTGTTAGTATTTCATCTTTGATTTATCAAATGTATGGAATTATTAATCCTAGTACCGACTGGAACAAGTGCAACAACGTGCAAGACATTAAAACACCAACTTGACTTAATCGAATCGTATCAACTTTTTTGATATTGCTTTTGAAAGCATAATGTGAACTAGACCTAATTAGTTTTATTTAGTTTTAACTTATTTTAACCTTAATTTTAATGTTTAGGATGTTACTTAAAAATTTTTTACTTTAGTTGAATTTGTATTTTATGATGGCCGAATCTACAAAAATTTTTTTACACAATGTACAAGTTAGAAAAAGAGTAATGGTCACAACAAAGTCAACAGCCAAGGTTGTCTGCTTTAACAGTGCCAAAAGAAGCATTTTTGACTAAAGCACCATTAGAATTGCAGATATTGTTTGTAAATAAATATTGAGCATTCGGATTAATGAACAAATAGGGCACATTATTATCAAATATTTTATTTCCAGTGATAACGAAATTGTTGACATTACCATTCGGCACCCAAATACCTTTTCCTTGGTTATTTCGAATGTCAACGCCATTGATACTAAATGAGCCGCTGTTGACAGTGATACCATTGCATTGAGTGGTACAATCAATATTACCCCCATAAACTCCACCATTGAATATAGTCCCTCCAGCAATTACTAACAATGGATTGGATTGTCCCGGAGCAACCCAAATTTGATCCGTATCCGAGCTGGCAGCCCACAAACCTGCTACGCTAATATAGCTACTATCATTTACCGCAATTCCCCGATTATCACTGTCAAACGTGGCCTGCGTGATAAATATCTCACGATTACTTCCTTGTCCATTGCTCATATCGAGCAACAACCCTGTTTCCAATCCAATTACATCAGTACTATCGACATGTACACCACCGTTATTCCCAGTTACATGAATTCCGATACTGCCATCATGACGGTTGCCAATTCCAATTATTCGGCCTCCTGCTATTCGGACCTACGATTGCACCACAGTTCTTTTTTTATCCTTGAACAGAACAGAAAACAAGAATCAAATGAAAAAAACAAAACAAAGCAAAATACTATTCAACTTCGCTGCCATAGCCGATTTGAATTCCAGTTCCTGTTATTTGCCATAGCAGACAATCTCGAAATGTCGTTGTATCCGTCACATCTTTGCTAATGATTCCACTGCCGGGATATGCATTTGCATTTCCCTCACTTGTTATTAGCACATGGAAGATAAACGAACGAACTAATCCGGACTATTTGTTTGTTTATTTTTGATTGTGATATGACTGTGACTTTCCTCCTTCTTTCTCTCCCTCTCCTTTCGAAAAGCTTAAAACTGTGAACATCATTGCTGCGCTTGTTTTGGATTTGGCAACATTCGTCGAAAAAAAGCGCAAATGTTCAATTGTAATTTCAACTGCCTGTTGACTAAATTCAAATACATTGGCATCGAATGTCCATAATATTGTTGATGCCCATCCTTCACCTTTTATTACACTTCCTGACACCTTTTTTTATTATTTCGAGCGATTGAAACAATATTCAATTACATTTCGATAAATGTTTTTTTTTTACAATGTTGGACAGGTATATTGTTCGAGACAGCAAATAATTCCCCGGTGGAAAATATAAAACCCCACCAGTCTCTGTCAACAAATTTGTGCAATTTGCTATTGCGTTTGTGTCGTCGTTCTCACCGTTACCATATGCCCCACACTCTGTCACCACATTGTAGAAAGGTGAAGACGAGGGCGCTTTGATTATCTCTGCACAAACTATGCCGATTAAGAATACAACACGACAGTATTGATTGATCATTATTTTTTTTTATACGGGTAAGTCACAAAACTCAGAGATTATTGGTACTCTCGCCGTAGATGAAAAGGAAAAAAAAGTGAATATGAGTTATATTAGTAAACCATCTAGGATACTGTATAAACAAGAAAATGATGCATAAACAAACAGCGGTCTTTAAAAGTATTTTCACCAAGACTCGTCCGATGTTTCAAAATGAGTCCCAAAAGGCAGCAGGTGTACCTTCCTCGAAAAGAAAAAAGTTCAAACGTACGATAAAGCTTTCGAAAAAAAGACCAAAAAAGAAATTAACAAGGCAGATTTTTCTTTAGTAATATTGACTAACATAGTCATTTTCATTATCACTGCCTGCGCTTTCAAGAGTTTCTTCAACGTCCTCGACAGTATCAGCAACGTCTTCGGCAGTGTCGATAACATCTTCAATAGTTTCTTCAACGTCCTCAACGGTCTCTTCCACTTCTTCAATAGTATCTGCAACTTCCTTGGCAGTTTCTTTGACCTCTTTGGCTGTTTCCGCAACCTCTTTGGCTGTTTCGTAAGCATCACTGGATTTGCTTTTGGGCATAAAGTCTGCAAAGACTGCTTTTTCGGGATATTGCATTGACATAGGTTCTTTTTCCACTTTAAGGGTTTGAGCAGGGGTCATCTTATTATGGCCTCCTTCGAAGTACATTACTATGCCGGCTATTGTTGCCAATACGATTACGATAATCAATCCATATTGCCATTTTTTCTTGGTTGGCTCTTTTATTTGCAGTGCTTCGTTGAATGTTGAGTATTTTGTTGTTACTGTATTGTTCAACATGCTCACCCTGTTTTTTGTTTATATTGAAGTTAACGGGAGGAGGGAGAGTACAAGATCGATACTTGAAAGAAAAAGACAAAATCGAAACTATGTACTTGATGTATTAGCGCTCTAAGTGAAAATTCTTGATATATTACAAAATGCAAGTTTGAAAATTTTTTGAGTTCCTCCTAAACTTATTGTTTTGTAGAAATTGGTGATTAAAATTAAATTCAACAACAGTTATCGAAACTAAAAATATGGCCTAGTTTAAATATGTTAATGGTTGCTTCTTGCGCTCGCAAAGTGAAAGAAAAGATTCTTTTTGTTATATGCTTTGTTTTGAGACGTGATATCACCGTTTTTTTAATAAATAAATAACAATTGCAAAAAATAGAATAAAGAATAACACAAAACCACAAAAATAAAGCAGTGCTACAATTTACTTTCTTTTCCAGTATTAGCAGTGCTTTGAATTTGCCAGTTAAGAGTTTGACCGGACTTATAGGGTACCAACAGTCCGTCAAGATAAGAAAAGCTTTGGGGAACTTTAAACTTTTGTTTAACCAATCGAATTTTATCAGAGTTGAGAGGCAGCCCATAAAACTTGGCGCCAAATTCACTGACAAATGGCTCCAATTTGTGTATCGCATTGTTATCGTCAAAGACCTGAGCATAAAGCGATATCAAGGCGTGAGCAGTGTAAACACCCGCCTTTCCGTTGCAACACTCCTTTGTTCCTTTTTCGTGCGGAGCGCTGTCAGAGCCCGCAAAAAATTTTGGATTTCCTTTAGGATTTTATGTTATGTTTGTATTTCAAAATACAAAGCATAGCAAAGATAGTCCGACACATCCAAACTGCATACCTGAAAGAGCGGCTTTGACCAAAGCCTTTCGATCTCGTTCCGTCTTGAGAATGGGAAGACAATACAAATGAGGTTGAAGACCATCGCGGAAAATATCATTTCGATTACTCAGCAAATGGTGTGCTTTCATGTAGCGTTTTTCCATTTTCGTATTACACTTTCGATTCCATAGCAACACACATACAAATATAAATACCTGTGATCGTAGCAGCAATATTGTCTGGAGCGGACAATACAAAATCCACAGCTTCCTATTTTTTTATTATTTTTTTTTAATGAACAACTTGGAACATTCATGTGCTGACAAAGGGAAGCAAAACAAAATGATAATCAAAACTGCAGTGGAAATATGCTCCAAAACAATTTTCAAATGAGGACAAGCGTTGGTGATAGTGGGCAGCACTTTTTTAATAAAAACGCTTTCTCGATCAAAAACGTCGACATTGCTGTCAGTAACTTCGCCGTGGATCAACAAAGGCAAGCCTTGTCTTTCCATTTCTTTCAACGTTTCCATAACTTTGTCAATAGAAGTGACACCGGATTCTGAATTTGTTGTGGCTCCTTTCGGATAGAGCTTCACTCCATATATAATCCCAGAGCTCTTTGCGTCTGCAATGTCTTTTGGTGCTGTGCTGTCGGTCAGGTATATCGTCATCAATGGATTCAAGGATTTTGTCTTTGGCACGTTTGCCAATATTCTGTTGCGATAATCTTTTGCTTCCTTTGTTGTTCGAATTGCTGGGATCAAATTTGGCATTACTATCGCTCGTGCTACTTGTTCACCTTTTCAGTTTGCAATTTCTTGCCAAGTTTTCATCACTCTTGCCAAGGTAGCAAATACATATAATATAAAACAAACTAAACAGGCATGCGGAACTAACAGCTTCAAAGAATCTCCATCTCTTAAGTGCAAGTGAAAGTCGTCGGGTCTTCTTATTGTCAATATTTCTTGTGTCTTCATTTGTTTTCTTGCTTAAAAGGTGTTCAATTGTTTATATTTTTGTATGATTGCCACAAAAAAGTTATTATTTCCTATCTCACTCAATTCAGTGAATATCGAAAAAATTTAGGTTCAAGGGTACGCGAAAACACTAAACTAAAAAGTTATAATTTCTGTCATCATTGGGGGAAGGCTATTCTCTCAAGATCGTAGCTATTTCAAAGGAACTGGTCAAGGAAAAATATTTTGGTAAGATTTTAAACAGTCCCGGAATATACGCTATTAAAAAAAATTACAACCAATTAAAAAAAATTCTTTAGTACAATAAAAAATTAGAAAATATCTTTCTAAATACTTGCAATACAAACGCAAGAATGACAATAATTAGCATCAGCACTCTTTGAATCAAATAAGATGCGAGTTTATTATTTTTCTTATTTTGAAGAAAATTGATCATTTCACTGTGACGACATCTTATTTAAAATGAAAAACCTTCACATTATTAAGCCCTGCAAAAACAAGAGATCAACAACTACTCAAAAAAAAGCAGTTTGCCCACTTTCTTCAAACACTTTGTAATTGGTTGTAATTTTGATTTTGTGGTCTTCTTTGATGACAACGACGTCCTCGATATTTGCATCCTTCACAACGGCAAAAAGCCTTCCAAAGATTTTTTCAAACAACAAGACATGGTTTGTTTAATGTTTGAGCACAGGTATAACGCATTTGTGGTTGTTTTTTTTTTTTGAAAAACATGGCCAAATTAACAAATTATTAACTTGTTTGCACATACAACAACTAATCACACATAGCAACATTGCCAGCACTGAGACAAGTAATCCTCCGGCAACAGCTTGGCCTTTTTCGTTGTCTTTGCCTTCTCCATCTTCTAAAGTTAATATTGTTATTTTTAATTATACGTAAAAAAATAATAGCTGATTTGTAACTAGTCGTAGTTTTCCTTTTTTACAAAAATGGGCTTTTTTTCCTGTCCTCTCCTAATATTTTTTCAAACCTTCATTTGAGTCGCTATGGTTATCATCATCTCCACCATAATAAACTTCAGTGGAAGATGAGGCTGGTTGGGAATCTGAGATTTAAACAAACCAATTTTTTTAAACTGCTCCACACATACACAAAAAAAAATTAACGCAAAATCCATACCTTTGCACACAAAAGCAGGCGCGTTAAACGCCACGTTCTCGCAATTAGTGCAAGCATATGTCGAGGTATCGTAGTTACATACACACGAACAATAACCCGATTCCCAGTTTACACATCCGCCCGTACACTATAGAAATAAAGTTGTTGCAAAGTGACTTTTTTTTTGTGTTTTTCCATTTTAACAAGAAAAAATCGAACCAAATCAGCATAGTCGCGGGCTAAAGTTACGGCAAATAAGGCTGATAGCGCAAGGATAATCTTCATTTTTTCCTTTTAATGATAAGCAATATTTTTTCTCCAAAGAACCTCTTGTACTCGTTTGTTTTCGCTCAGAGTGCAGCAATATGCCAAGGCAACACAATAATACCATGCATTATTGTCATTATCATCTATTAATTCATTGAAAGAAGAAAAATATGACCAAAAAGGCATTTAATTAAAACGATATTTTCTCCGAAACGTTTTTAAAAATCGTAAACATTTTCACATAATCTGATGTATATTCTCAATGTTTGGAGCAGAATTAAACTGTGTGAGATCAACATATAAAAAATTTTCAAGGTAGTTTCCGTTTTATTGACTAATAGATTCTCCTCTTGTGAAGATAGCACTTCTTCGAACATGTTTAGTCGTTGCATACTCCACAGGAACAAATGGTGAGTAAATTTTGAAAACAAA
>ASPP01010636.1:0-15011 GCA_000512085.1 Reticulomyxa filosa
ATGTCTATTTTTGATTGGTTTGAAAAAAAAAAAAAAAAAAAAAGTGTAAACTTGTCTCGCAAATGAGTATCGTGCTTGTCATGGACCAAAATGAAGATTTTGTAAATATCCTTGGAATAAATACCATTGCGAAACTTGGAAGGCAGATTGTCCGGCTGAGACATCCATTTCAGTCGTTTTACACAATCCTCATCACGTGAGGAAGCAACGTATATTGCTGCGATTGGTGCGTCAATAAACTCAAATTGAGAGTACCGAAGCGTTTCCAAAAACTGGGCTTGGTACAAAGAAAACCAGGGGGTCGGATCTGGGTTTTCTGTTATTTATTTTTTTTTTTCAACATAAAAATACATAGCATACATTCATTGGTTTAACGCTCATGCAAGACTCACAGAGAATAATATGCATAATGGTGTATATTATTGTTATTGCAATTGTTATCATTCGCATTATTAATGTGATTAGTATTGTAAATGTGTATATGCAAATGCATATTGTATTTGTATGGGTGTGCACAAGATTTTTGATTTTTTGGATTAAAAACAAATGTGCGCTTATTACGCTCAAAGAAGCGATCCACGTCGTCTACGCTGCAAATCCTCAATGCTTGCGGTATGGTCGAACGTCTTCGCATTAGTTTATGGCTTTCCTCATTCGCATCGCTTTTGTTGTCTCCACTCTTTTCATCCGCTACTCCATAGGAGTTGGCGATAGAGGCGTGGTAGGAGGACAATCCATAGTGTGATTGGTTTTGAAATGTGCAGTTACGCAAATGCGTCAATTGAACTGGTGGATGTGGTGCTAAGTTCTTACAATAGTCACTCAAATATTTGTCACTGTTTGTGTCGTTCATTACGTTCACTTCTGCAAATGAAACAAAGCGAATGGACATACTTTGGATACGCTTTCCTGATGGCCCGCCTTCCACTTTCACTGGGTTCATTTTCAAGTTGTCAAAATTTTCAAATGGTTTCAACAGTTGCACAAAATTTAAATTGTTCTTTCCACATATATCTTCCACTGTTGGTGTTGTGGATACCATTATAACCGGGCGGTGGCAATTTCTTACCCATTGCCTCAAATCAAAAGTTGACTGCATGTCGATAATCTTTTATTAACTTTTCTGTTGTCTACCCTCGCTGTTTTGTGCAATATATTCCACTGCCACCATGAAAAACAAATCACACTTTATAAAAATTTTCAATTTTTACATATCTTAAATTAAATCAACAATTGATGAAATCTAAAAATTAATTATTGCTAGAGTCACGAAACATTTTTTGGCGATTATCTTTTATTTTTTCTGTGTAAACTAAAAATATAGAGTAAGACGCTGACCTTAAATTAAAAAATTTATTATACGCTCTTAACTTGGCAAAAGACCTTCTTTTCTTTGTCAAAGTTCTTAAACACTCTTTTAAAAAACGCTATAGATCATAATGCTCCTAGATAAATTACGTTTTTTGCATCAATTGCGAATCATTTTGGCCTCAGGATCACCCCGTCGTAAAGAGATATTGGAAACAATAGTTAAGCACTCTTTGCAGAGGTTGTTGGGCCTCAGTCACAGAAACAACACGACAAAATAGAAACTAAAATTTGAAGTAATACCATCAACCTTCCCAGAAAATTTGGACAAAAGTAAATATACCCCAATACAATATGTAATCGAAAATGCAAGACTAAAAGCACTGGATGTATACAAAGGAGAGGTTTCAAAATGGAAATTGTCATCCGATAAAAAAGCGAAAATAGACTTAGTGATAGGCTGTGACACCGTGGTGGTATTCAGAGATCAAATATTAGAAAAACCAAAGACACAAAAAGAAGCAAAACAAATGCTATCTCAATTGAGTGGCAGTACTCATTATGTCACCTCTGGTGTTGCATTGATTCGACCAAATGACGATTCACTAGAGCATCCTATTGTTGAAACCTTTTCACAACAAACCCAAGTGGTTTTTGCACCATTGACAACACAATTGATTGATGCTTACGTGGAAACAATGGAGCCCATGTATGTAGCATCTGAGTCCATTCACTCCTACAAACATAAGGGACAACATTATTAATAAATTGATTTTATGCACTTTGCTTGGGTTGGTATAGGGACAAAGCCGGAGGATATGGCATGCAAGGAATTGCGAGTCAATTTGTCACAAAAATTGATGGATGCTATTTTAATGTTGTTGGATTTCCAGTCCAATTGTTTTGTGAAAAATTGACTACCTTTTTGAATTTGGACGATAATGTCTCTGACAAAGAGAAGGAGCAAAAGGAAAATATTTAACTTCTCAACCTTTAGCTTTGTATCAATTAAACTATTACTAGCTTCGACCAGTCTCAGCCTAAGATACTTTATTTTCAAATCAATTGACATGTTAGTTGCAAGTTATATCGTAACCAATTTATGTTATTGCAAACATTTGCTTGACTTCTCGCAAAGTTTGCACACTCAGAAAGTGAAAGTTCAGATAGGGAACGCAAAAAAAAATCTTAATCGAAAAGAGAAAGTTAGTAGCAGGATGAATATAAGGAAACAATGGACTCAGGTCTCAAATGCATGGTTGATAATAGGCCCAAGTATTTGGTACAATCCTTTACTTGATGATATGGATGTAGGAGCACTTGCTAAAGTTGTTCAAGCAATAAAACAGCTTAAAAGCCAAAAACTAAAAGTGAAGTTGTTGATTGAAACACCATTTATTGAAAATGAAGAGTTGCGTGATAAAGTTCCGTCTGAAAGTCGTTTGTTGAGTGGAGTAGATATGATCGTGAAACATTATAATCTTAGTTAAGTATGTTAGACAACAAATAAATAAAACTCCAAAGAAATTTCCCCAAAAAAAGTGAAAGAAATTTCTACAAAAAAAAAATGGAGGCGGGACAGTGGAAGTGAAGCTAACAACAGCTGACTTTGACGAGTTAGTGAATAGTGACAAGACATTTTGTGACGTGGATTGTATTGGAGTACTAAGACGTTGGAATGGATTGCAATTGAAGTCGCATGAAAATGGAGGAAGTAAGCCGTATGATGCATCGTATGTGCAGCTGTCAAATTTTATCGCGAGACAAGATATCGAAAGCAAAGAAGAAAAAAAAGACAAACAAAAGGAAAGCATCCCAAAGAAACAGGAATCGGAAAGTGTGGAATATGAAAGTGTAGTAAATGGAAAGAAGGAAATATTGGTAATTCCCGACTTAAAGCAAAAGCATGGTAATATTTGCGCTCAAAGTGCAGAGCAATGTTGGCGATTTCTACACTGTTGCGAGGCCGTGTTAGAAAAGTTTGGAGTGAAAATACCAATTGTTTTACTCAATGGCTACGATTGTGTCGACGTCCAGATTGCCAAACTGTTCAAAGGAGAGGCAGTCGGCACCCTATTGCTTCCGTCGGATCGGATGCTATCGCACAATAAAACCGAGTTAGGTAATTGCCTCCAAACAACAAACAAACAAAAAAAAGAGTGTGTGTGTGTTTAAATATCATAAATAACAAGTGGATGAATATATCTTGATTGCACAATAAAAATGAAACAAAAAGAGATGACAAGCGATATTCGTGCACGCGCATCTCAAACGAGAGAGGCGAGCCAAAAGCTGATAAAGTTGTCATCAGAAGAGAGAGCCAACATTCTTGAAACAATGGCGAAGTCGTTGATCGCAAATCAAAAGCAAATTGTAACGGAAAATGCCAAAGACATGGCTTTGGCCCAAAAACAAAACATTGTTCCGTCTTTAATCAAGCGGTTAGCATTGACTCCAAAAAAATTGCAAGAGTTAGCCAATGTAAGCAATATATATATACTTTCCTTCCCTCTTATTGTGTAGCTGCTTTGCTCGTAATATTCCATATCACACGAAATGCAATAGCTTAAACAAACAAATAACAAAACAGGGGATACGTGCAATTGCAAAGGACAAAGAGCCAATTGGAAAGATATTGCGACGTACTCAAATCGCAGAAGACTTGATCGTCAGACAAGAAACAGTGCCTTTTGGCGTACTACTTGTCATCTTCGAGTCGAGACCTGATTGCCTACCCCAAGTTCCTTGCCTTTTCTTGGTAGCGATATTTCACCACGAGAAACAACGCCCTTTGTGTTTTGTTTGTATCGAAAAAAAGATAGCCTCGCTGGCCGTCCGCTCTGGCAATGGCTTGCTTTTGAAAGGTGGCTCCGAAGCTTATCATTCCAATCACATTTTGCATCAACTCCTTTCTGATGCTATCTTTGAAGCCTCCGAGGGTCGAGTGCCAGTTTCGCTTCTATTTGTGTTTATACGTGCGAATATTTTTGTATTTTGAATCCATTCTCCGCTTAATACGATACATGTACAAACAGAAATCATTACTGGGATTAATTGAAAATCGCGAGGAAATCAGTCAAGTGTTGAAGTTGGAGGATGCAATTGATCTGATAATCCCTCGCGGATCTTCGAGCTTGGTGAAGTACATTCAGAACAACACAAAGATACCAGTGCTGGGACATGCCGAAGGGATTTGCCATTTGTTTGTCGATGAATGTGTCGGAAACACAGTCACAATCGACGACGTTATTGACATCGTGTTGGATGCCAAACTCAATTATCCCGCTGCGTGCAATGCTGTAGAAACCCTTCTTTTGCACGAAAACTTGTTTTGCCAACATAACAATTCATCCAACAAACATGGACAAAGCGAAAACAATTTCACAGTTGCACCTGCCATGAAAATAATTGCCACTTTGCGAATGGTATTCGTTTTTCTCAAAACGACAGAGGGATTTTTTTTTTGGAAATTGCAATACGTATGTTTGTTTGGGTTGACTTGTCTTTGAAGAAAGGGGTTAAACTTTTCGGCGACGAAAGTATTCGAAGGATTGTGATTTCGCCTGAAATTCCGCCTCTTCTTCATGGATATCACCACGAATACAGTGATGAAAGCTTAAGCGTGGTGGTCGTACGGTCGTTGCAAGAAGCCATTCTTCACATCAATCGCTATGGCAGTGGACACACCGAAACCATTGTCACCGAAAACCTCGATCACGCACGCGAGTTTGCTCAACAGGTCGACAGCGCATGTGTGTTTCATAATGCTTCCACTAGATTTGCGGATGGGTTTCGTTTGGGATTGGGTGCGGAGGTGGGTATCAGCACTGGGAAGTTGCATTGTCGAGGACCTATGGGAGTTGATGGATTGCTTACCACCAGATGGATCATGTCATCTCAAAGGGCGCAGGGACATTGTGTCGGGTTTGTTTGCTTCTTCGTTTTTGGTCTCTCTGTGCTGTTACGAGAAGGGCTGTTGATGATTTTTCTTGAAATAGAGATTTCGATGAACAGAATGCAAATACGAAACGTGCTGCTACTTATATTCACAAAGACTTGATGTCTGTTTTGTCACGCAATGACTGACAAAGAAATCAAGCGGTTCTTTTTTCTTTGATTAAATCTAGAATTTTTATGCGTTTTTAGTTGGAATAACTAAAAATTAAGGAATCCGAATATCGCTTTTATACTGTTTCTTCACTATTCGGGTACATTCATCGCAAGTTTATTTTAGGATTGCATAATTCAAACTTTTCGTTTCTCTCAGTCAACTTCATACTACTGATCACTTTGTTTTGAAATTATTAGATATTTTTAAAAATGGTTAAAAAAGTGAAACGTTACAACAATTTCAATGAAGATAACAAGGAAATAATCGAAATCTCAGAAACAGAGCAAACAATGATAGAAATATTTATATATCCGTTAAATTCAATTGTTATTTGTTGTGATGCACCTGAGCAATTTTTTTTTGCTTTATTTGTTTTATGAGCGTTATACTATAGTCAAGATTTGGACAAATTTTATGTTATGTTAGGGTATATAGAGCTTTGCATTTTTAAAAAGAAAATCTTCTTTTTTTTGATTGCCTGATTTAGTGTGATCAAATTTTTGCAGTTGAAATAAATTGGAGCATGTATTCTCAAATGTAATGTCTGTATGAAATGATAAATCAGTATCGTTGTGAATTACTGCTGAATATATTTCATTTTCGTAAAAATCATCAAGTAGTTACATTTTAGTGCAAAGCTAAGACATTGATGCGCCATTTGCAGTCTTTTTTTTTTATCTTTTTAATCTGGTGAATTGCTAGAAATTTCTCCTGAAAAAATAAGAGATAAAATGATATGTTTGTGCTCTTAAGAGAAGAGAAGTGGAAAAACTATCCTATTATAACGAATTAGGCACAATAAGGATTTGCGGAAAGTACACGAGATTGTTTAAAAGCAAAAATAACTAACAAGGGTTATTGTTTTTTTTAGTTGTTGAACAGCTTAAGGATTATATAATATCCTTGTTTTTATTGGATTTCCTTTTTTTTCCTTTGAATTGGTGTTTAACTTCAAATTCAAGAATAAATGACGTCTGAAAAATTTGGAACATATATTCCACCACACAAACGAAACCAACAGGTATAAGAAAAATCGAACTGCGAACGGATAGAAACATTTTGTGAATAAGCTTGTGTTTTGTGAATAGAGCGACACGAACAAAGCGTATCCGACCTCAGATTCGAAGACATATCACGAAAAGTTGCGAAGGAGTAATGAGAGACGCGATTTGTTTATCCAAGAGCGATAGAGAGGAAAGGGGGGGAGGGGGAAGGGAAGGAGAGGAGGGAGAAAAAGAAGACATTGCATTGGTGCGCACATGTGTATGTGTGTTTGTATTGTGTGTGGCAGACAACCGTGGTCAAATCCAACAAGAGAAAGAGAGCGTTATGGAAACGATTATAACGAACAGCCAATGGAAAGTGACAAAGCCCCCTCGAATTACAATGAGTACAATAGCACCTCCGGTGGTAAATTTGAAATGGAATCCGAGACGGGAAAGTCAAATTTGAATCGCAACATGGATTCGACAGGATACAGTGACCATTATCCACAAGCGTCGAAAGGCCGAACGGGCAATGCGTCGACGTTGAATTCCAGTCCGAGTCGAGCGCGAGAGTCGAATCGCTTTCAGTTTATGGACCGCCGTAGTCGGATGACAGAGGAGGAGATGGAGAGTCAGCTTTTCGACAATGCCAACGAAATGACACAAGGAATAAACTTTGACGTGTACGATAAAATCCCAGTGGAATTGAGCGGAAACAATCCGCCTGAAGGATTGGTGTCATTCGACGATTCCAAATTGCACGAGCAGCTGTTATACAACGTGGCTCGATGCAAGTACAGTAAACCGACGCCGGTACAAAAGTACGCCGTTCCTTGTATAATGACGGGCAAAGACCTTATGGCCTGCGCGCAAACGGGATCAGGCAAAACTGCGGCATTTTTGTTGCCCATTATCCATCGAATGATGACGTCGTCCCCCCCAAATAAACGCAATGATCGACCGTTTTATCATCGTGGCAAGGCCACGCCTCGAGCCGTCATTCTATCGCCGACGCGCGAGTTGGCGATCCAAATCGAAGAGCAAGCGCGTAAATTCCTTTGGAAGACCGGAATGCGATCCGTAGTCGTGTATGGAGGCGCCGATGCGGGTTCGCAGTTGAAGAACTTGAGTCGAGGTTGCGAACTCATCGTTGCGACGCCTGGTCGATTACTGGACTTTATGGAAACCGGAAAAGTCAGTGTGGAGGCCGTCCAATTTTGTGTATTAGACGAAGGCGATCGTATGTTAGACATGGGGTTCATGCCACAAATTCAAGATATCATTCGCGAGATGCCTCGCAAAGGGTCACGTCAGACGCTTATGTTTTCCGCCACATTCCCCCGCGAAATCCAAGAATTGGCCCAAGAATTCTTGGAAGACTATCTCTTTCTGGCCGTCGGTCGTGTGGGATCAACCAACACTTTCATTCGCCAAAAAATGGTGTTTGTCGAAGACAGAGACAAACTCAAGCAACTCATGGGTACACTGCCTTCATGCGAGGGACTCACTTTAATATTTGTCGAGACAAGACGCGACGCAAACACTGTCGAGGACGAACTTATCCGAGAAGGGTTCAATGCCATCTCCATTCACGGAGATCGCACACAAAAAGAACGCGAGCATGCCCTGTCCATGTTTCGAAGTGGCAAATGTCCCGTATTGGTTGCCACTGATGTCGCTGCACGCGGATTAGACATTCCAAATGTATTGTGGGTCATCAATTACGATCTGCCCAACAACATTGAGGCCTATGTTCACAGGATCGGTCGTACGGGGAGATGTGGCCACGATGGAACTGCCATTGCATTTGTAAATGACAAAAATAAACCCGTATTACAGGATTTAATACATCTGCTGCGAGAAACCAAACAGGACGTGCCGCAATGGTTTTCGGAAATGGTGTATCAAAATCGCAAAGCGTCTGCGGACAAAAGACAGCAGCGACGAAGCTATCGACCTGAATACAGTACTCGAGATTACCGACGCTCACAACAAACTAACAGAGGTTCTACTTTTACTTCACGTCGTTATGAGGAAGGCAAAGCTTATGGAAGGGGCAGAGAACAAGGCAGAGAACAAAGCAGAGAACAAGGCAGAGAACAAAGCAGAGAACAAAGCAAACGAGAAGAAAACAAGGATTGGAGACGTGAATATAAATGGGAAGGTGATGAAATGAGCTCATTTAACAACCCAAAACCGCTTGAGGACCGCGCAGAACGAACCACTGAACCCTACTCAAAGTGGAATTTTGGAATAAAGAATGATTCGTGGTAAACATCAAACATCCACAATCTCGAGAACATAGAACCAACCCTGACTTTGTTTGCTTTGTTGAGTTTTCATCACGTGGGTCTGGGAGTCTGTATATGTCCAATTTTTAATGTTTAGACTGTATAGACTTCAACATCGCCAAATGTTTGGGTGGATAATGTCTTGTGTTTTCGCCTGGGGGAGGTTTTGTTTTTAATTAAATTTCGCCGTGACCGCGAAATGAATTTGAACTGATCCATGAGATATTGTTTTTGAAAACATCAAACTCCATAATATGGGCCCTTTACAATTTGCTGTATGTTTAAGAGAATAAAATCACTGCTGCTTGCAAAAAAAGAAAAAATTTAAAATCAAGTCAAAGAACGAAGTCAACAACTCAGCATAAGCTTACTCCTGTTATTTTGTATACAACAAGATTGATGATATTTCTTATCCTGGCATGGTTTTGCATTTGTTGCTGATTTCTAAATTAAATCCATCAAAAAAAATTTTTTTGAGTAAATCAAACCATTTTGAAGAAAATTTTTAAAAATAATACAAATGGATGCTAATTTAATCATAACACTTTTTCGATCTTTGAATCTTTACCAATTTGTATCTCGCAAATTCTATATAATTATGACTTTGTTTACACTCTATCTTACCAAAGACGTCACGTTCATTGTTTATTAATCATTGCTATTTATTTTTAATGCGTATCTTTTAACACAGTTAACTCGTAGACAGTTTTTTTTTTTGGCAGTGTTATTTTTTTTTACTATATATCCTGTCACATTCTTTGGTGACATAGTATCAACTATATGGCGCATGCCGAAAATGCTCATATACAAAGCCTTCAACACATACCTGGCATCATTCATGTATCCGAGGAACGGAAACATTGGTGTGTGAAGCTGAACGCGCAAGGTGTTCCATACGATTTGAATATGTTACGTATCTATTATTTTTATTGTTTGTGGATTGTTATTTGGTTTAAGGTCACACAAAATATTGCATATACGCATAATTAGTCACCTCGTGCGTGGTTTTCCACACATGGCCCCAGTTCTTCGGCTAATGGCCGGATGGGAACATCAAATAGTTGATTCGCAAACGGGTGAGATTATATTCCCGTACTTGGAAGAGTGGAAGGGAAGTATGTTAATCGGTGATATAGTGAAAGATATCATCCAAGAACTTAGCAACGTCCCTCCAATCCCACCAGTTTTTACTAATTGTTTTTACTTGATCAGTTTTGTGGAAAGTGTGGATATTAATATTTTTTTGAACATAGAAAAAATTCAAAAATACGTTGGATGAGATGAAAGAGTTGCACACACAATTGGAGATGAAAAACAACGAAATCAAAGAATTGAAATTGACAGTGTCGAAATTAAATGTATGCGCATTTGTATTTTTTTTTTCCTTGGCTCTGGAAAAATACTCTGTTTATGTCGTCGAAATATATGAATCAATCCAAAAAATGTGGTTTGTCCGACTTATTGAAATCAAATAAAAGACACAAATCTTTCAAGACAAACGACAGAACTTAACAGAATTTCGAGAAATTCAACAAGCATTGGTACGTTTTGATTGTTTGAACACAATAACAAAGTTGTAATATTTGGAACGTGTGTATTGTCAACACATATACGTATATACATAAAAAGAATTTATCGGAGAAAAACAGAAAGAAAGTGGAGCAGATGCTCAAAGAGGTATTGGAGAGACATAACCATTGCCAAGAGAACGCAAAAGTGAATGCAAATAAAGACGAGAGTGGACATGAGAAGGAACACGAAAATGAAAAAAAGGAAAGAAGAAAAAAATAGCAGTGGAAATATCAATGAGGAAGAAGCAGAAAATGAACACAAAAGCGATGACAGTAGTGATGATGATCTTCGAAAAGAGCTCCAAAAGATTCAAGATATGATGGCGCGGATGAACAAGGAGATGGAAAAAGCGAACCAAAATATGAATAGCATGAGCGAGTTCATGAAACAATTGAACGACGAGCGTACGGCAACGAGACAGTCGATAGAAAGGATGTTGCAACACACGTCAGATATAAACGTGAGAGCGTCTCAACAAATCACAGACAAGATCGATAAAGAGATATTCTATTACGTAGTTACAAAGGTATCCATGAACTTTTTTGATTGCAAGATCGTGAAATCCGATTACGTGGATACCAAGGTCGTGTTCGAGAGCACCGTGCTAAATTTTGCACTTGGCTCAATGCAAATTGCTAAAGACTTGCTAAACAACGTTCCAGTGTTTGGAATTGTAGTTACTATTGTAGACAGTCTCATTGGCACATGTGGAGATTGGTATCTCGGCAAATTATTTGAAAATGTTTTAAATTTTGAAATCAAGATTGGACCAGAAAACGCTACCCTCTTTGCAAAGGTTTTCGGATTGCAATTGATTGCAGACGAAAAGTTTCAAGCTCAAAAACGCCAAGCTATTGCAAAATCGCAAGACTCAAACTTGCCTCTGTCCAATCTCTCTCCTCGACAGATCGATCAGAAGCCATTCATCGAAGTCGCTGACCTCTATTGCGATCGACTCTTTGCAATTCTAACCACTGGTGCTTTATGCTCGTTATGGGAACGAAAAAGCACCACCGTGGGCCACAGTTCCACCAAAATGATGGAGGACTTGATCATCGAAATTTTTCCTACATTGGCACTCGGTGAGAGTGACTTGGACATTTTTAAGAAAAACCTCTCTCTCTTAAACGATAAATTGCTAATGAAAACAGAGATTGCTCGAAAAAATTCCAATTCCTTGGACAAGACCGAAAGGAAGTCGTCAATAACCAAACTTCCGCCGACTGTCATCAAACGAGGAAACATGAAAAAAGATGGTCCCAATGTGTACAGCCAGTGGAAGAAGAGACACTTTATCCTCTTTAGCGATGGTATAATGCATTATCAAGATAGTGCACAACAAGATCAATCATCGAACTCTCCCTCAAAAATCATCCGCGTGAAAGACGCTAAGCGTATTTCATTGTCCAATCAGCACCAATTTTGTATCGAAATTGACACTTATGATAGAGTCTGGAAGCTCATGTGTTCGTCTACAGAAGATGTCAACAATTGGATTGAAGCAATTAACAAGGTTAGGAACGTTAAAAGTTAAATTTGAAAGAAATAGAAAACAAAGGTTAAATTGTGATGAAAAGTCATATAGCATCATTTACGCATCAATTGAATCTTTGTTTTTATAGTATTTGCATTGTGTTCAATTCCTTCACTTCAAATATTTTTAGTATTCGAAGACTTTCTAAACTCGTATCCACATACTTTTTCAACTGTTTCAGACAGTGGGAATTTTGCTCCCTTATAGTTTTCTTTTTTCTGTTTGACAAATTTTAACTTGCGCATCTCGTTTTTCTATTATCAACAAAGGCCTATTGGAAAAAATTCTATGCACAATGACGTGATGCTTTTTTATTTTACAAAAGGATAAATTAGAGCGATCCAGCACACCATCAAGCCCAAACGTAAGAGAACGACTGTTTTACGTAAATATGTAACATTTTTTTACGTACAGTTAGTATTTTTAAATGACAGCATTAGATGTACAAGACACCAAACTAATCCAACGACAACACTTGTGGATATTTGAAAAAAGGTTTTAATTAAATTCTGAGAATCAATTATACATTTTACTTTATAAATCATTTATCAATTTAAGAAAAATAGACAAACTGTGAATAACATTAGTTTTTGCATAGAAATAATCTAGCTATGTGTTATTTGAAGTGGTTTGCGCTTTTTATATCCTTTATCCAAAAATTGTGGGCACTTTTTATTGTAAATTTTTTAATTGTAAAGTTTAGTTTATCACTTAGAGGAATTCTTGTGATAGCAATGCATTGATAAACGACATCGCAGATGCATTAACCAATGGCTTAGCCTAGTGGATTCCATTCGGGTCAAAGCATCCCAGTTCTATGAAATGACAATCTCGATAAATGCAAAATTGCAACAAATTTATTTATTTTATTTGAAATACGACAGTTACGTTGTTATTTGCTTAATTTTTATTTGTTGTAAATTAGTATCCAGTTACAACGCTCCAACGGTCAGCAGAACATCTTCGTGTGTCATGTTATATTTTAATGCCATAGTGCATTCGTGTCTATTTGTAACATTTCCAGGATAAGATTTCTTAATTCAACTAGGCTCTGTACAGTACACTATCATTATTTTTTGTTTTCCATGTTGGCTCCCTTTTATGTAAATTTAATTAAAGTTCTTACCGCTTCTAGACAGTCAAAAAGAAAATTTTAATAAATATTCAACAAAGAAAAGGTGGGTATTTTCCAAGACAAATTTTTTTGATTTAGAGAAAACTTTATAAAAAAGCTCAGCCCCTGAAAAAGTGATAATAGGAGAGATGGAAGCAAAAGACGACAAAGAAACACAAGAAACAAAATCTTCTATGAAGCGTAGTTTGATTTGGATATGTTTTGCTGGAATAATAAGTTTGTGGCAGCGGTTCCAACAAACACTATCGCCGTGTGCTCGGTGGACGAATAGATTTTTATTGTTCCACGTGTTGCTTTCAATGCTGGGGTTATACAAATACTTAGGTTTATCAATGGATTCCATACTACTACACCACCAAATATGGCGTATCTTAACATGTGTATTGGCCGATACAAGTGTATTGTATGCACTGTTATCTTCTGTCATATTTTGTGATCTAATCAATCGATTGGAAACACATGTCGGAACAATGGAATGTTTATATCTAATATCGTTACATTTGATAATACACTTGGGCTTGGTAATCTTATTCGTTGTGTCTTTATGGTGGTATTATCCGATTGCAAAGTTGATTCCAAATGAATGGAGCGTAGGTTTGTATCCGTTGATTATTGGTTTGCTGACAATTGAAGCTCATCTTTCACAAATTCCTTATCAAATCTTTCCTTGGTTTTTCATTGCTCATCATAAACTTTATCTTGGCTTTCTCTACCATCCGTTTGTCTATGCTCTGTTTTACTCTGTCTTTTTACGTTTTGATGTTACTGTGTGGTCGTCCATCGTCGCTGCCTTCCTTGTTCTTAAACTCACTCCCTCTAAACAAACATTACTTCAATGGGAACATTCGAAACATTTGGCCTGCTTTCTTCGAGAATCCCATTTTGTGCACTTGGAAGAATCTTGGCTTCATTCTACAAATACAGTCTATTGAGCTTGTTTCTTTTTTTGTTATATTTTTTGATTTTTTCTCAATCTTTTTAAATCTCTTCATACTGTTCCGCATACACGTTCACCATTTTGAATTTTTTTGAAAGAAAAAAGCGAATGAATCAATGATATTTCGTCCCATATACAGAACGGCTCGAATATTATCTATCAGTTTTTCTGACTTATTTCTTATCCAAAAACTAGTTAGATTAAAGTAGGAGAAATAAGTGCGAAAAATGCGGCTATGGCATAAAAGGTTTCGAGATTGAATTCAACATTTCAAAAATGATTGTGTAATTATCAAAATCAGCATTTCTTCAGCGGCAATTTTACTTAAGCACAAACGGGTTGATCAACATTACAATCGAAAAATATATCATTTATTGCAAATAAGCGATCTACAGGCTTGACAACTTGAAATTGCTCATATATTTGTATTGAAATCGATTGCAAAATTGATCACTGGAATAAAATTCAGAACATATAATTATATAATAGCGAATATTGAAGATAATGAAAGACTTGTGATAGAATGGAGCTATTGAAATAGATTTATCTAATATACAGTAGAATGCAAAGTAAAGTTGACCTAAAACGGCACCTTATAGAGATGATTTATTTTCTACATGAAAAAACAACATCCAGACATGATTTTTTTAAATATCTACAAATCGTGTACTTTTTAGATATCATTTTGGTTTTTTATTAAATATTTACTAATTGTTTAAAAAATTTGAAATTTTATTCATTTTTTAAAATTTTGAGAAAAAGTTGACAATCGTGACTACGTCGCAACCATGAAACTTGACAGCTTTTTTTAAAGCATTTTCAACGTGTAGATATTTGTAAAAAAAAGATTAGTCTTCTACGTTGCGTAGTTTTTGAGAAAACTCAATTTTTTGTTAAAAAAAATTTTTTTTTTAATGTTATTTTGCAAAGTTTGTACATTGTGAAGGTATGACGATTTTTGACTACTTTTTGCTTTGTATTTACTTATTATTTGTTTTTTTTGCTTTTTTGTCTAATGCCAATTAAGTCAAGTTAATTCAAAAGCATTAGAACTGGACTTTTTTTTGTGGTAATACAGTATATCGCAAAAAAAAAAGCCATACCTAAATGGCACTATATGAAGAGAATCGATTTTCT
>ASPP01010646.1:0-25223 GCA_000512085.1 Reticulomyxa filosa
TTTTTTTTTTTTTTTTTTATTCGATGATGGAGTCGTTCCCAAACACGTTTTTTTCAAAAAAAAAAACAAAACCTGTTCATAATTTCGTACAGTGCACAATCATACGATTGATCACTGATCGTTTCTTTGAATAAACCAAATGGCATGCACCCTTTCCAAAACCTTTTTTGAAAATCTTCAATCTTCTTAGCGTCGAAGTCGTTGGCTTCTGCTTTTGAATTCATGTCTCTGCTTTTGTGCAAGCACTCTTTGCACCCTCTCCTTGGGCACGAGCCATATTTTTCCTCAGTGTTTTGTGGAGCTAATTGTAACAACGTTGTTTCGGTTTTCTGCTTCTCCTGTTGAGAAGCTGCTCGCCCTTGCTGAAAGATTTGTGAAAAGGTAACTTCATTCTCAATATTTTTAAAAAAGATACATTTTTTGAAAAACTCCCGTGTGGACGTCCAACCTGCGGCTGTACTTCAATTGCCTTGTTTGTAACCGGACCACTTGTGCTTTTATTTTTTTTTTTCCTTTTTTCTCATTTGCTATTTTCATCTTTGTACCAGTGCAAAGGAAACAATAGAAAAAGACCATCTCTAAGAGACAACACAAAATTTAAGTCAACACATTTTGAGCGCGACATGACGCAACCACTTCAATTTAAACTCCAATGTTAATATTTAGAATCTTAAGGGAACAAACGTGAAAATAAGAACAATTTGCTTTGAAGAAAATGTTTGATTGCTTAATTTCAGCAAACAAGTGCAAATGCTTATAAAGATTTTTTTTCAACTAATAAAACAAAAAAATACAAAGTTCTATATCAAACTGACTTGTGAGTTAAACTAAAGAAGTTTTTTAAAAAATTGTAAAACCCCAAATTGTTATTAACAACCATCTTACTACACAAACGCTATTCTGATGTCCATTTTTGAAAACCTTGACAATGAATCTGAAATGAAAACATCAATTTTGAGACTGGATACTCAAAAAATAGTGGACACAATAACAAGGTCCTGGGACGAAACTGTACTCGAAACGTTTCGTTACACAATAAATTGTACTCTTCTTGTCACACACTTTTATTTTTGCACTAAAAAAGGTTGAAAGCGTATATTCGGATTGAAAATCAATCACCGAGTTTTGATGAAAAAATCTACGAAAATGGAATGCAAGAGAAGGCATTAAATTTATTGACAAATTGGGTGAAAAAGCAGTCAATAAAAGGACTGAACATGCAAATTTTGAAAGAAAAGAACATGACTCCGTTTATTTTTATTGAAGTTGAAGCATTCAACACGAAATGTAATGAGTTGAGTTTGTCTTGAGAATCGGAGTGTGTAAAAAAAAAAAGAGGGACAGAGAATTACATAACATTAACACGTACATATACACATACAAATGGTAACAAAGGACGGTGCTAATATATGGTCACTTTGACAAACAACCAGTTAAGCAAAAGGGACTCCAAATCATCCCCTCCGGAAAAGAATGACAAAAAAAAAATTTGATGAATAGCCATTAACGCAGCAGTGGGATAGCGAATTAGGACCGTATAAACCTGTGATTAAAGATGGAAAAGTTGAATTGTGTGAATTGCCTCTTTCTTATTGTTGCAGAGTGAACAAAAAAAAAAAAAGCACAAAATGAATGAATAGTTGTACGGACGAGGTGGTGCAGATGATGGTTATAGTATCTTCGCCGCAATCGATAGTATTCGTGCGTTACAAGTGCAAAACGCATCCCATCCCAGATGTGTAATAACTATCGAAGGAAGCGAAGAGTCGGGCAGTCCACATTTGAACCACTATTTGGACCAGTTGAAAGATCGCATTGGCACACCATCGTTGAGGATTACCTTTTTTTTTTTTTTTTTTTTTGCGTTTGCATTTCTAGGCACGCCATAACATCTCTTTCTGTTTCGATTGAGGGGGTGATACAGCTTGGTTATATGTTTGGACTCTGGTGCTGGAAATTATGAGCAGCTGTGGCTCACTACTTCGGTTTGAAACTGTCTCTGTTTTGTTTGACCTTGTCGCGAGTTAAGCGACACTCAATTCAAAAAAAAAAAAAAAGAGTGGATCGTATTTTTTTTTTTTTTTTTTTTAGAGTGCGTCCACAGAAAAATGCTAAAAAAAAAAATGTGCACTTTTAGCTACGTGGAGTGATGTCCGGAAAATTGCGAGTGCAATTGTTGAAAGAAGGTATTCACAGTGGCGAAAGTGGTAAAGTACGAGATTCGTTTCATGTAATGCGAAGCTTGCTGGACAGATTCGATGAGGACACTGGCGAGTGCAAAGTGAAAGAGTTAATGAGTAAAATCCCCTCCAACCATGTAAAATACGCGCAAGAGATGGGCAAGGTCGTAGGAAAGGACGTATGGACGACACTGCCACTCTATGAACATGCACAGTGCCAATTGCCAATGACTTTGGAAAATGTGCATGAAATACTGTTAAACAGTACGTGGAGGCCGCAATTGTGTATTGTCGGCTGTGACGGACTTCCTGATTTGAAAGGAGGGAATGTGCTGCGCCAATTCACCACGCTAAAATTATCGGTCCGCTTGCCTCCAGATATCGATCCTGAACATGCGTTTTATACTTTAAAGCGTTTGTTTGAGTCCGATCCTCCTTTCAATGCTAAAGTGGAGTTCACCAAAGGTATACACACATCTTTTGTTTCATTTATATGTACGTAACTCTGTTGTGACTTGAAAAGAGTTTATTGTTACGTTTCTTTTTTTGTTCCTTACATTGGACAGGATCATGGGGAAATGGATTTGTCTGTCCCGATTTCGATCCGTGGCTCATGACGGCATTGCAAAATGCCTCCAAACTTTTTTTTCATAAACCTGCTCTAATGATGGGCGAGGGTGGCACGATCCCCCTAATGGGCCAATTGCAAGCAAAGTATCCTAAAGCACAGTTTGTTGTGACTGGAGTGTTGGGCCCAAACAGCAATGCGCATGGTCCAAACGAGTTTTTACACATTGATTTTTGCAAAAAGATTATTTGTTGTATTAGTTATGTCTTAAATGCCGCTGCGACACATTGATTTGTTTTTGATTGCAATGCTTTTACCAATTTGATTTAAACTGATGCCTTCTTTCAAGTGCGAATATATGTTATATTATTAGACTTTATCACTGTAATACAAAATTTTTCTAAAATTTTCATCAGTTTTCAATAATACATTGGGATTGAATTGCTCTACTTTTAAATGTATTAATAATATTGGCAGAGTTTCAATAATGCTCTGTTATGTGTCACATTTCCTGAGAGTAATTAAAAGTGAATTGAATTAATTGTTCTATTTACATTGTTTATACCTTGGCCTTGCAGAATGTTTAGTTCATTTTTTAAACTGATAAGCACCCACGCTAACATTCCTTGCCATAGCATGTTGCAAAAAACTGAAGATGATGCTATTCATTAATCAACCATTTCATTTCATTAGTACATTCCAAACAATAAGATGTGGCGTAGCTTAATATGTAAAGCCCGCCGAACTTACAGTGACTTGATCACATTATGGCTAAAGCCATCTTTGGAGCGTTCTTCAGAACCTGGAAGTGGTGCAAATTCAAGGGTTAATAAGT
The DNA here is from genome assembly GCA_000512085.1 of Reticulomyxa filosa. Taxonomy (NCBI): domain Eukaryota; phylum Foraminifera; family Reticulomyxidae; genus Reticulomyxa; species Reticulomyxa filosa. The sequence goes on from ASPP01010646.1 coordinate 3,584, forward strand.
TGACAGTGTGTTGGTGTGCATCTTATGTATACTAAGTCGCATGGTCATATACATTCTTGCCTACGCACTAACACACGATCGTTTATATTGCTGTTGGCAATATTGACAATGTAAGCGGTCGTGCAATATGAAACTCCATATAATTTAGCGGGGATTTGTGTTCGATTCACAAAATCGACATTAAAAAATAAATTGTTTTTAAAAAAAACATTACATAAATTTGGACATACTTTATAGTATGATGATTTGTATTATATATTCTAGATTAAACATTTACTATTGTTCGATCGCAATAAGTATAATTTGGACAATTGTCAATAAAGGATATACTCTGTGCAAAATTCACGTTAAAATTGTCGTTATCATTTTTTTATTTCAACATTTTACAAAAAAATAAAATGGAAATGACAAAAGAAATGTTCTATATGATGAACAACGATCAAAGAGATCCAAAAGTGGGTGAAAACCTGATTATTAATCAATTTTAATGAGTCCTTTGACTTTGCAATTATTGTTTTGAAAGGTAATGCGATGAAATGATTGATTAATGAATAACATGACCTTCAGAGTCTCAATGACATATCACAAAAACGATGGAAAAGAAAATAAATCAATTACTCAAACATTTTGAAAAAATGAACGTAGTTGAACATGTACAACAGTTAAATGCTGTCTCAAGATAAAAAAGATTTTTTCCACTCAAGTTATCAACTTTGAATGGTCACGTCATTTTATGATCATCAAACAAAAGAGAAGTTAAAAAAACCGTAAGTTTACTTTTTTTTGACGGAGCATTAAACATATTTTTTTTTTTTATACTATGTTAAATTAAAAAAGATTCAAAATTACAATTGAAAAAACTTTTTTGGATTTTTGTGTTATCATTTTTGCCAATTAATATTCTTTAAAAATGTTGAATATTGTATAAAAACAGATAAATAGTAAATAATAAGAACATATCATATCTCTACGAACATGGACTATTTCTTCAATCAAGTCTACATCACAAAGATGAAAAAGAGAACCGAATATCTACACAACAGAATTACAAACTGATTTTAAGTCTTGATAAATTAAGAATGCAATATTACGGACACAATTTGCAATGCACAATGAAATGAAAAGATTGATGAAATGATGGAGAAAAAAAAGAATAATATTGTGACAATAAGTCACAGTTGGAAGTAAAGTTTTGTGATATGTCTTGTGAATAGTACCACTTTTAAAAACAACAAACCAAACGAAAATTACATAGAAAAGAGAAAGTGGAATAATAAATGCTGCATCTCAGCCAAAGCAGCAAGCAAATATTAAACGAAGATTATTTCTAACGCTAATCAGGCAGTTTATTCTAATATCGACAATTGCACAAATTATACTTATTGCGTTCAAACTAATGGTGAATGATCACAGCATAGTCTGCATAATATTTCTACAATATGAACAAACTATCACAACAAAGTATGTCAATGTCTTTAATTTTTTTTATAAAGTTAATAACAAATTTTTTTTATTAATGGCATTGGTTGGACTCGAACCAACATCTCCGCTACATTATATGGAGCTGTCGTATTGCACTACCTCACACATTGCTGATATTACTATCAACAATATAAACGATCTTGTGACAGTGCATATGCAAAAATACATATTGCCATGTGACTTTACACATATTTACACAATAATCACCCCAATACTGGTCAGCATATCAACCCTTTTGAGGTCGCATCATCTCCAGAAATTACGAAGACTGATCGCCATAATCCGATCAAGTCACTATAAATTCAGCTTTATTTACTCATTAAGCTACGGCCGCCTCATTGTTAATATTTAATTTATTTTTTCCACTTATCACTTTCACTTTGCCAATAAGTCATTTTATTGACAACAATGAACATCTTTAAATAATTTTTTATATAAAAACATAAATAAAATCCGACTCCGCAAAAGAATGTTTTCTGAATTAAAAAATTGCGAGAACAAAACTTGATTGACATCTGGCAGCGAACAATCGAAAGGTGCATAATCTGTATTAAATCAAAAATATCACCATTTTATAGATCTTGTTCACATAACAATAACACCTTTTGACTTGTTGTTCTTCGGTCCAAGTCCGAACGTAACAAAGTCATAAAGATTAAACAAAGAAATAAATTTAACTTTTACTTTCTTTATTGTTGAATATCAATAAAGAAAGTGATTTGCAAAAACAAACTGAAACAAACGAAGTAGCAAACGACAACGTCAACAAAAAAAAAGCAATTCAGACATTACTCATAACTTATAAATTTTATTTTGTTTCTTTTGTGTTTTTTCGAATTACAGATTCCGCATTTGGTCTCAGCTAATCTCTTTCAGTGAAAAAAATTGTATTACACTATTTAGAAATTATTGAATAAAACTTAATTGAACTTGCAAAAAAACTATTGAAAAAAACATTTATAAAAATTACAACAATAATGATTATTTGTTTGAATGTCATACTCTTTTTAATTGGTGATAACATTATGAAAATGTGACTTTGCATCATATATAAATTTGATGGTCGTATTTCCTATTTGTTTGTAGTATTTTTCCATTAAATTAATTGTTGCCATTCAACATTTAAGTAGGTATTACAAAAAAATGAACAATTGTGCAAGTCTTAAAATTTTTCTAATTTTGGTTTTTCCTACAGCTTGGTTACTTATTTTTTTTGTTTGTTGATTCCTGTTGTGAAAGATTGACCTACTAAAGACTTGCACAAAGCATAATAAGAAAAGAAGGACTATATTTCTCTGAGTTTCGTTGTTGCAAGAGCGATTTGTACTGTACTGTTGATTTTGCTTGTTTCATGGAAAAAAAACACATCCTCTCTTTTTAGATAGATAGTACTGTTTAATGCCAAGGCTCAAGTGAACATGAAATCCTTGTCGTTTACTTATTGAACGATCGCTCAGAGAGCAATACCTTTCGATTACATATTTTTACTTGAATAAATCATATCAGTTATAATAAAAATTTGGTGTATGTATTGTATTTATTATTTTGGCTGCAATTAAGTAATTAACTAAAAGTTTATAACGTTTTAGCCCGCGGACAATAGATTATAAATCTTGAAAATAGCAGGAAAGGCAGAACGATGAAGGATAAAAAAAAATATTTTAAAATACCATTGTATATATTAAACAATATAAAGTTAATATTTTATTACATGAACAATTTCAATTTTGTTTTTTGAACTTGGTCAACATATTAAAAAAAAGGTAAAGCATTCTCATGATGGCTGAGCCAGAAGAAAAAACGAGCAGTGATTTGGAAGAAAAAAAGGAAGTTGTGGTAGAAGAAAGTGGTACTAGTGTTCATGTGACAAAAGTTCCTCTCTTTACAGTGGCTTTGGACGCAGATCCCTCCGTTCGTTGGAAGGAGATAATCACAGCATACAAAGTTAACAAAATAATGGCTGAACAATGCAACACACACCAAATCCAAATAAACTCATATGAATATATTCAACATATACAGAAAGATTTTGAAAGAGTGAGGAAAGTGATAAATCAATTTGTGGAAAATGAAGGTGGCAAAACGGGTGAAATATTGAAGTCAATAATAACAGGGACGTTGAAGCAATTCAAATGGATGGTATATTATAAAGAAGATTTAGAGGCTATTTCAGCGCTATCTGGCATGCCAATTGGTAAAATTTCTTTTCTTCATATATGTACATATATATATAAACAACAAACAAGATTTTTTTAAAAAAATGAAAGGTGAATTAATAATGATGCAATTGATATACGAAGCAACGGCATTATGCACAAGCATAGTAACAATTGATCGAAAGAATGAAAGCAAGCCAATCCATATCCGAACGATGGATTGGGAAATGGAGTTTTTGCAACCTTTAACGATTGAAATTCAGTTCACGCTCCAAAATCAAGTGATCTGTCATTGCACAACTTGGGCAGGATATGTCGGTATTTTGACGGGACTCTATTTTAATCACTCCGAGTCTTCCAAATCCTTTGAATGTGTCAGCGTTAGTGTGAATTTTCGTGTGACAGGAACAGGCTATTGGACGAACCTTAAAAAAACTTTAAGTGGTAGTTGGCCCATTGGATTCAAACTAAGAGATTTGTTGACCACGCCACATCAATCATTTGACTCCGTTGTTTCTTCCCTGAAAACGGCAGAGTTTATTGCGCCAGTTTACTTTACTATTGCTGGAAGTCGTCTCGGTCAGGCTATCATTATTACTCGTGATCGCACCGAACATGAACAACCTTATTCCTTCACTGATGAAACACCTTTTATTGTTCAAACTAATATTGGTTTGCAAATATTTATATACATTGCTTATTTATTAATTTTATATAATTTTTGTTTGTATGAATTAAAAAAGATCATTGGTCCAATAAACAAGAAGATGATATCATGTGGTCGATCAGTCGAAGACGTAATGTGAAGAAACAATTGCTCCAATTACTGGAACAAAACAAATTGGGTGTAAATAGTGATGAATTGTGGGATTTAATAAGTATGCCTCCAATCTTTAATGATATTACTGTTTATGGCACTTTGATGATTCCATCTTTGGGATACCTTGAAACCAGAATACCTCATCCTCAACTAGGATTCAAACCCGTCTCTCAAAAATTCGCACAAGACTCTGAAAAGCTAATTTGGAAAACCTGCACAAAGTGCAATACTCGAGTTCATGTTTCATTAAATGTGAAAGGTGAATGTGTTCATTCAGGTGAATGGCATGACGACTATGACAAATGCAGTACTGTTAAATGCGGTTGGAATTTAGGACTTTCAAAAATTGGAAAATGCCATTGGTCTTGTTGCTTTAATACCAATTTCGATTCTTTTTGTGTCAAGAGTGACTTTCATATTGTTTCTGATTGAGACATATATTTTTTTCTTTTGCTTATTTTCATTGAATATAACTTCATCATTTCTGGAAACAAAACAGTTATGACTTCTCTTGAAAAATTCAGAACAAAGTGTAATAAAAAGGCATTTCAGAAAGTAATTTGAAACATTGCTAGTATAAATACTTTTTATTTTTTGTTCGTTTAATTTAAAAAAATATTCCATAAAATTTAAGGATTAAATTTGTGAAAAAAAAGGTTGTGATGTAGGTAAGTCTGGAATGTCCAAACCCCAAAATCCTTCAGGAGTATTTTCTTTTTTGAAAGTGCTTCGATGACGTGAAACATGATTATGCAACGAAGTATTCCCATTGACTGCACCAATGCCATTGTAAAATTGTTGGCATTCATAACATGCATGTCCAGGCAATTTTTGTTTTTCTTTACCACGAGTTCCGGTTTCATAATATCTGGTTTGTGGTTTCTGTGATTGTAAAGGAAAAGAGTCGTCATGACATTGTTGATGTTTGTTGATTGGTTGAGAATTGAGGTTGATCTTTTCATAAGAGATCCTAGTTATTGATTGACTTGAATTAGAACTGGGTTTTTTTTGTATCAATTCAATAGATGAATCACTATCTTTGCAATGACCATCATACATGTCATTATTGTTTATGATTGCATTCATCTTTGTATGTAATTCAATTCTATTATCTTTTAGATTTTGCTGAGATAACAATTCTTGAAACTTTTGAAGTAATTGCTCATATTCTTTTTGTAATGCCTCATGTGATCTTGTTACACATTTCAATTTATCTTTCAATTTTTGCTCTTTTCTTTGGTAATGTTCCTTCATTTTATTAAGTTCTATTTCGTATAAACATTGTTGGGGCGTGTCTTCATGATTGGTTGATACTTGTGCTGTGTTCCCGGAATATCTTGATTTTCGGCGTTGTAGTGACCGTGATGAAAATAATAGTGGTGAGAGTTGTTGTTGTTGCATTTTGTTATTTTTGTTTTTAACTAAAGTTGGTTGTGATTGTCGTAAGTTATAGCAAGTTTTTTTTTCTGTTTCTGAGAGACTCCTTTTTGTCTTACTGTTTTCCGTTTTAAAGAGCAACAATTTTTTTTTAATTTAAAACAGAATCTGAAGTTATTCAAAGAACTAATCATACTAAATTTGGTTTTGCTGCTGGTATTTTAACACAAGATCCACAAAAAGCAATTAGAATTGCTCAATCTTGGTTTTAAACAATCTGGAATTGGTCGTAAATGGGGTAAAGAAGGGCTTATTTGTTATACTCAAACTAAATCTATTTTTACAAATAATCATATTATTCCAATTTCTTATCTACCTCATTTATGGTATATATAATCTTAATTGTCCTTTTTATTCAATTGTTTTTGTTTTATATTTTTAATTTTGTGACATTTATACTTTTCACGAACATTTTATTTCTTCTAAGATAATAAATTCGTAAATCCAAATCAAAGATTGCAGCATCATTTATATTTGTAATTTTGTCTCAATTTTTTATATCAAAAAATCTCAACTTTACAACTTTTCCTTTTGTCATGCAAGTCAATAATTTTGATTAAACTCTGAGTCATTCCTTTTTTTGTTCATAAAACGATTTATTCATACACATTTATTATTAAATTACAATACATTCAAAAGTGATAACTTGAATAGAAATATACTTTTTTATTCTTGAGATGGCGCTAAATTGTTGATACGAGTTTCTTTCAACAATTTTGCAAGTTCAATTAAGCTTTATAATAATTTCTAGATAATGTAATAAAATTTTTTTGCTGAAAGAGATTACAGAGTATTTCGATTCAAAAAACTACAAAAGAAACAAAATTCGTAAGTTATGAGTAAAGTTCTGAGTAAAGTTCTGAGTGCCCTTTTTTGTTGTTGTCGTTGTCGTTTGTATCTTCTGTTGTGTTTTTTAAACTGCTTTCTTTATTTATTCTACAGTAAAGAAAGTCAAAGTTAAGTTTGTTTTATTTGTTTAATCTTTTTGACTTTGTTACTTCGGACTTATGCCGAAGAACAGGTGAAAAAAATTTTATTGTTCTATGAACAACATTTTAAAAAAATTCCATTTGATTTGATTAATATATTCTGGACCATTACATTGTTGCTACCCATACTGAACAAAGTTTTGTTCTTGGAATTTTTTATTTCTCCGAAAAAATACTCGGAGTCGGACTATTTTAATATTTTTGTTATTTAAATGTTTTTTATCTTATTGGGAGAAAAATACATCAAGTCTTAACAATTAGTGGCTGCGTAGCTTAATATGTAAAGCCCGCCGAATTTATAGTGACTTGATTACATTAGGGCCAGCCATCTTTGGATAGTTCTTCGGAACTTCTGGGGGTGGTTCAATCTCAAAAGGGTTGATAGGTTGGCCAGTGTGTTGGGGTGCGTCTTGATTGTATATTGTACTAAGTCGCAGGGTCATATACATTCTTGCCTACACACTGACACACGATCGTTTATATTGCTGGTAGCAATATTGGCAATGTGAGCGGTCGTGCAATGTAGCAACTCACTATAATGTAGCGTAGATGCGGGTTCGAGTCCTGCCTCTGACCTTTATTAAAAAAAAAAACAAAATTTATTTTATTTTTTAAAGTTAATAGCAAAAATATGTGCTTTTACATTGTAGTGTTGATTTATTTAAATTTAGAAGTTCCATATGGATTGTTGGTGCTGTTCACGTGATTGTGGCTATTGTAATGGTAAAATGATTGAGGCTGTCGCAATTGTTTTGGACACAGTGGGGCGTTGTTAAGTGTTTTATGGCGCACTACGCAAATACTTGCTATCACTTGGAATTGGCCGATGCGTTTGTAAAAGTAGTAGATTGATCATATATGTCAATGGTAAGAATGTACTTACAATGATGATCCAAGATTTGAAATTTAGGTTTTATCTTCTTGGCACAGCGAGCAAGTTGTTACATCCGGCATTTTTCTCCAAAATCTGCATGTGATCTTTTGACAGCGTCGCCATAACCAAACGAGGTCCATGCGTAAATCAACATGTCATTGTCTTTATGGATTATTGCCCATTTTTTTGCAACTTTCATCATCTCCAATAGCTTTCATAAATATTGGCTCCTTTTTGTTTTGTTTTTTTTAAGTTTCATCTTCAAGTTGTGTCAACATTTTCATTGTTTATTTGTTTTAATCAACTCTAAAGATCCCACATTTGTAAAATCATAAGCATAAATCAATAAATCTACTTTGGGTAAATCAAATTAATACATTTGTATTATGAGTAGGAATCAATTAAAACTTATTTGATGGTAATGTCCAGTCTGTAGGAATTTATATTCTTCGTGTAGAAAGGAGTAATAGACCTTGAGAAGAAAAAAGACGAACGACGGCCTACCAAAAAAACGAGGACGATAGGATGAACAATACCAGTTCTGTGCTCGGAGGGATACGTCCAATCGATCCTTCTGCAGTTAAGCTGTTCGTTGCAGTAGTTTAGTTTCAAAAGTTCAAAATCATCCCCCAAAGTACGTTGCAACATTTTTTTTTGGAAAGCTCTTTTTTTTAAATGGACTTCTTTTTTGTTTTTTGTTTGTCAAACTTTTTTTACTTTCTTTCGCGTCGGCTGTAGTGGTAATGCAATATACATTATGTTTTTATTGACCACGCAGGTTAAAAAGGCAAACAAGGATTTTTTCAAAAGATTGATATCTAACAATTCGAAATATTTATCAATATTTTTCTTCAAAACAGGATAATGACCGCAGAACCAATCAAAAGTGAAGAACAATGCGTATCACTTCCAATCCCAGCTGGAGACGACAATAAGCGTCTATATGAAATTCCTCCGACATACTCTGGTTGTGTCGAAAATGTAATAATTGTGTTGGGCCAATGTCTACAGCCAGACGGTTCCCCGCATCCATGGCTGATCGACAGGGTCAACGGTGCTACGAGCCTGTTGAAAACAAGACGTTTACCTCTTCCGCACTCTCCAACAAAGCCGATGACAAAGCAAAAGCGTCAGAGCAAATCAAGACATTATTTATAGTGACAGGAAGTGACGTTTCTAACACAAAGACGAAAGACGAGTCTACCAAGCACGTCATATGACCGAAGCGAAATGATGTACCGTCTTCTGAGAGAGCGTAATATTCCTTCAGAAAACATAGTTTTAGAAGGCAAAGCAACAAACACAATGGAGAATTTTTATTATTGTTTCCTGCTTTTGCACCAAGCACATGTTTCGTCTTTGAAGTTGAGATGTTAGAATTGTTCATGGACAGCCAAACCAAACAATTCTTTCCAAAAAAAAAAAATGGGAGGTAGGTCACTATTTGTCGTTACCAGTGACTTTCATATTAAACGGTCCCGTTATTACTTTGGACATCTTTTTCGGGTCGAGTTATTTTCTATTTCAAATCCCAAGCAATCCATTATAGAAACTACAGTGAAGGCTGAGCTTGTGGATTTCATTGCTGCTCGTTCCAACTGCGGAAAATGGAAATTCGAAAAAGAAGAAAACATACTCAAACACAAGCTATATAATGAATTTTCTAAAGAAACGGCAAAGACATTTTGGAGCAATAAGTTGGCCGACGAAAAAAGAGACAAAAGCTGGAAGGTGTCGATCATTTCTTAAAACTATTAACGCATAGTGCACAGTGCAATGGATAAATAAATTGCGTAAGGATGTGCAATCTAATAATTTTTGTGATATCCATTGTCAAATTCATTCTTTGCTAGTTTTTTTGTGCAATAGAAAACGTTTTTTTTTTAGATGCAAGCCATAAACAAGCCTAAGTTTTCATGTAGATTCAAGGGAGAACCTAAATATATTACAAAAAATTATTCGATATTTTCTGGTCACACACTTATTTTTTAAATAATATTAACAAATGATGCTTGATAATTTTTTTGCCTTGTTCAATTTTATGTGCTTTAGTTTGTCATGCAACTGCTAATTAGAAAAATAAACAAATCTAGAAGTGGAACGTTCTAAACGGAGGGGAAAAAAAAAAAGAGGATTCTGATGACCAAAGCAGTATTTTCCTGGAAAACTGGCATCAGTGGACGATCATCAGTTCGTTTATGGAAACCATTGGAAAGAATCCCACGAGTGTATGTTGGCGTTGGAAATCCCACAAATGAGTACAAAGACTGTCGGCACAACATAGGTAGGGATTTTTTGGATTATTTTGCAAAGCAATTGTGTTTACAATGGCACAACATCGCAATTAATGAACAAGAAAACAAGAAAGAGAATCATGCACATAAAAATCAGCTCCCCAATCAAAACATCGGTTTAGAGTGCCAAGTGGCATATTTTCGAGAAGGATCGCTCTTATTTGTGAAATCCAACCGATACATGAACATGACGGGGGTAGTATTATCACAATTGCTAAATGAAATGCGAAGGCCAATCCAAGACGTAGTAATAATCCACGACTGTTTGTACACCAAATTTGGAACATGGAGACATCAAAGAGGCAAAGGACATTTGTAAGTCATTTGTTTGTTTGTGGGAAAGTCGAAATGTCCGAAATTTCCAAATATTTCTGTCCACGAAGCTACAAATTTTGTGTGTGTGTTTCTGCGTTCGGGTAATCGATCTAGTGGTCATCCCGCGATAGAATCAATAATTGAGTATTGTGGAAACGGATTTGAACGTTTTCGTGTTGGCATTGGTAACCCTCCAGTGATGCGTGACGATCTTCTTGCAAAATATGTTTGTAACAAATGGACTGCCAAAGAGAAACAATGGCTGTACAATCAAACATTTGATTCCATAATTTATCATGTGCTGAACAGTGTGTTGGCTGAAACAGAACATATCCCATGGACTCCAGAAATGGACAAAATAGATCCCACTTTACGATTTTACAAGCCGCATTTGTTACCACCGGCCGAAGGATATTGGCCAGAGGTTAATGACAAAGTGTAACTGTAACAAAACTAATCAATTTCTGGGTTTTTTCAAAAAATTTATTAATAAAAGTAAAACTAAACTAAATGCCTTAAAATCGATCTCCTAAAAAAAATTGAGTCATTTTTACTTTCATACTTTTACCTCGAAGCATGACACTTTTTGTGATGCTTTTGATTATTTTAATAATACTGCTCTACTTACGAATTATTCATCTGTTCACTTTCCCATGTGCAAATCAATGCGTCTGTTTTTTTGGATTAATTCATTTTAACTTTGTTTTATACTGAAGTTGGGATTTGCATTAGGAAAAATTGAAGATTTGGTTATATGTTTTCGCTTACTTTGTATGCGGCCTTAATAAAAATTTTTAAAAGTCTGGAAGTATTTCTTTCGTTTTTCTCAGAGGTCGATATGTCTCAAATATCGTCGTTTTGTACACTCAATAATTGCGTACAAGGATGTCCATTTCGAGACTATTGTGCTTGGACTCACATTATCCCAGGACATTTTGTAACTATTCGTAATATTCAGAACCAAGATGATTTAGGGATACTAAAAAATTTACTAACACGTAATTTGATGTTTTAATCTTTTCTTTTTGTATACGCCGTAAACTGAGTTGTATTAACCAAAAAAAAGTGGTTCTCCAGAACGAATTTTACCATATGCACGGATATTCGGATCAACCAAAGTGTTGCACGATTGAATTTTGTTCTGCAAAGGTCAGATATATCCAGTTCTGAGAGAGGAGAGAAAAAGATGTACAACACGTACAAAGACGACACAAAACATAACAATGAGAATAGACACGTGATGAGGCAATTTACAAGTTAAAAATGTGGGGCAGCGACAAAGGCGTCCTTTTTTCAACTGAGTCCCCTAAAGAAGTCGATTCGAGTTCTTTTTTTTATTTCGCAACTTTTTTTTAACATTTTCAATTTACATAAACAAACAAATAAAAAAATAATCATATAGAATCGGTAATTTTATTAAATTGAACACGTTTTTGAACATACAGCAAAAAGAAAAACGTATACACGTTTTTTTTTTTGTGTGTGCGTATATAGGGGAAAAAAACTGAATCGAAACAAAGAAAACAATTATGTCGTAACTTCAACAGTGTTCAGGGTTGTCCCGAAGGAAAAAATTGCGAACAGCGACATATGACACGAAGCAAGTTTTTGACGATAACAAATCTCCCAGACGTAATCAATAGTTTTTCTAAACTCAGAACGTTTGTTCGAAGTGCGTTTGATCGGCCTCCCCAGTTTAATATTCATAGTTGCGGTAATTTTCGCAAGTGTTATTCCCTGGAATTTGCCACCGAAAAAGTGTGTGGCATTTTTCCTTGCCTTTTTATAATCTATCTTTTCCGCGTTTTTCACAAACGCAAATTATAACAAACGATATATTTTGTATTGTTTTCGATTGTGACAAACTTTGCTTAGCATCGCGCAGCAGTGGAAAAGAAGCTTGAACCATTTGTGAAGAATGGAATTCAAGTAAATTACAATTCTCCAAAACAGACTTATTCTATTCTCAGTTGATACTACCTTTTCTTTTTTTTTTTAATGAAAATAGAAAATATTTAGGTTGGATTTTATGAAATATAGATCACGAAGACAACCCAGAAACAAGACCAAGAAAGATATGTAATCACTTTAACACCCCGAAAGGATGTTGGAAAGGTAATAATTGCCCGTTTCAACACGTGAACAACAACTCATCCCAAATTGACAACAACCCGTTTCAATCAGGTATTGCTAATCCTTTCCAACAAGGCATTACTAATCCTTTCCAACAAAATGTTATTAATCCTTTCCAACAAGGTGTTATTAATCCTTTCCAACAAAATATTACTAATCCTTTCCAATACATTGATAACCAGTCATCGTCAAAGCACTCCGAATACAAGCCATTTCCGAATGGCGTGTGCTGGTATTTCAACACTCCAAAAGGTTGTAGTGCCGACAAGTGCGAATACAGCCATGTGCAGATCAGTGTGGAAGAGAAAAAAATGATCAAATGTCCACAAAAGAAGTGCTCAGGTCGATGTCCCTTTGCACACAACAATGTCAATCACGACGATGCTGAGACAAACACATTTTGCACAAGATTCAACTCCACACAGGGATGCAGAGGCAATTATAGATGCTTGAAAAAACACATTAAACCACCTATTTGTCTTACTGTTTATCATGTTCCATCGTTTATGAACAAACACGAATATATTCTCTCATTGTTGGTAACTCCTCTCGGCAAAGAGTTTATCTTTGTCCACAGCCATCCTGATTTTCCTGATTGTTACACAATCGAATTTTCTAATTCTGAGGTTTGTTCAAACTCTATTAAATATTTTTATACGTATGTATATCTTTAACATGCTTCTTTTGGTTTTGATCAGTCACGAGACAAAGCAAAAAATTATTTGCAAAATAAACTCGAGAATGAAGATATCAAGTATTCCGAACATTCACCGCTCGAAGCGGAATTTGAATGTAAAAGTTAAGATCTTGGTTGTTGTATCTCCTTTCCCATGCTTTTTTTTTTCTTTTTCTTTCGCCAAACTATTTGTGTAATGCAATGATACAACAGAAATGCGCTCCTCCAAGTCGACAAAGCGAGAAACAAAAGAAGACGAAAAAACCGAATCTCTTCTCCCCTTGAAGAAATTGGAAGCTGTTTGGGTAATCATATATATATTTTTTTGGATTTAATTTCCATTTCATTTTTATTTCACTTGCGAAACAGCGCAACAAAAAAAAAAAGGAATGGAGAGACGATGATACCATATTACGACCTTATCCCAAAGACGTGTCCAATCAATTGGAACAAGCAAAATTGGGCGAGAAAGTTAAGCATTTTTGGACTGGACTTAAACAAAATCAAATTTTTTCATTGCAATTTATGTATGTACGTATATGTGTATATATACGCACACGTACGTGTTATAGGTAACACATACCACATCGGGATGGACTTATGAAATTACAAAAATTGCGAGTGGCAAAGCAATTCAAAGAAATGTTTCCAGCAAAAGAGAGAGAGAAGTATTGAGAACAGTCGTGGAAAGTTACGTTTTTTTAATTTCAAAGCACAACTCACAATTGACAATTCGCCAATGCATTACATATAAATAACAGTCACGTACACGATTTCTGGTTCCCCGGATTGGTGGGATGTGACTCGTTCGTCAAATGAAACAGTAGAATTTATGCAAATCAGTTGGAAAAATCAAAAAACTGCCGTGGAAAAGTTTGCTGCGCAAGCGGTAAATGAATTTTACAGCACTTTGGATAAAAAGCAGTATGAAATTGTCGCTGTCTATTTCGTTCAAAATCAAGGGCTTTGGAAACTCCACAAAGCTTTAGAGAGTTCCTTTTTTATTTTTTTTTGTCCGACTGACTTTATATGTGATTTGATAAAACAATATAAAGACCATTGGATCCAAGATCAAAGGCTTTCTGATCAAACAATAAATGTTCGTTACTTATGGCATGGTAAGCATTTCATATGTCTATTGCAAAACTCAATTTGACAAATATGTTTAACATGTATAGGTACGGATACAGCGACTGTGAAAAAGATTACAGAAAGAGTTTGTTTTTGCTTACTCTTTTTTTTTTTTTTTGCAAAAACAACCGATTATTGTTTGGAATGATCAAAAAAGGGCTTTTTACGAGATTACAATAAAACCCATGCTTATGGCAAAGGTGTTTATTTCGCAAAAAATGCACAATATTCTATTAACGGTTACGCAAAGTTCGATAATCCCGACGGATATGCCGAATTGCTATATTGTCGCACCATATGTGGTGAAAGCGTGCGCGGAGCAGGAAGTTATATCAGGCCTCCTGACAAAAAACACGTGAAAACCCAAGAACATGAAACTATGGGTTGATAATGACTCTGATCCTACTATATTTGTCACTTGCAACGATAATCAATGTTTGTTCTGTGCTTTTCTTTCTTTTATTTCTTTGATACATTTTTGAGTTGTTTTGTTGCTTACAGCTTATCCGTGCTTGGAGCTTATAGTCAAACGATTGAACTGAACACCACTTTCGCAAGATTGAAAATTTGTAAAAAAAAAACATTTTGACATTCAAGTACCTTTCTTTTCTTTGGTGTTTCTTTTGGCTTACTCATGAATTACAAGCATTTAATAGCTCGATAAATTAATGCCATTTTTACTTGTTTCTTCAAATCGAAAATTTTGATATAATTAAACACGATAATGTTAGACAACATTTGTTGTGTTTTATTCGATAAAAAGCAGGAATACGATGACTATGAAGCATATTTTTAACTTCAATACTGCATTTGGCTTTGCTTTTTGGGAAATACCCCCAAACATGTAAAATATAAACGATTGGAATTTAGGACCTAGTGCAACCTTGCATAGTAATCATTGCTGATTAACAAAAGCAGGATAATATAGCAGCTTCAAAATAGGAAAATTTATAAAAAAGATAGCACAAATTTTTTCTTATTTCTTCATTTCATTATTTATGAAAAATAGTGTGTTCAATTGTTTTGCCAAAAAAAAGTTGAAACAACACTGGAAAAGGCTAAAGGAGTTTTTTTTTTTTGCGCTTTTTTGGGTTCTGGTAAGGAGAAGGTTTTTATCATGTCGGATCTGTCGGCAGCTCGTAGCTTTAGTCGCAAGCAAATTGAAAGTGCGGTGACTTGCGCGTTTGAGTATTTGCGTAAAGGTGAAAACGAAGGCCTAGAGCTTCCCAACGGCAAAGGCCTATTGTTGACAAAGAAAATGATTTAAACCTATTGATTGAATTAAAAGTGCTGCCACGTCGACGACTAACGTTTATGTCAATACCAATTCCATTAAAGCACAGCTTTCGAACAAAAGATGAGAATCATACATTGTGTGTGATCACTCGAACGAAAGATGCTCAAATTTGGGAAAACATTTTGCTGCACGATTACAAAATCAAAAATTTGGCAAAAATAATGGGTGTCAAAGAATTTTTGGCTCTTTACAAAGACAACACAGATGTACAAAATTTGTGTGACATCTTTGACCTATTCATTGTCCATCCTTCCGTTTTCCATTTTGTAGTTCCGGTATTAACCGTTCCTTTGAAACAGAGAAACAAGTTACTTAGAGTTACTTGAAAAAAAAAAATAATTTTTTTAACAATTACGATAATTCGCATGTTACATACTCACTTCTTTTGAACAACTAAAACTTAAAAAATATGTGTCTGGCAAAAACTACAAAATAAGATATTGTTGTCTCGATTGAGATGGTATATTTGTATACATATAAAAGTAATTTAAAAAAATTAACAAAAAAATGAACATTCAGAGCACTAGCGATTTTGCCAGATGACAAATTCTTGAATGGAATGTACAACCCAACCAAAGTTCCACGGGAATTATCAAAGAGCGATGAGAAAGAAATGAACAACGAGTTAGAAAAGATCCGACAAAAATTTGAAACGACTTTGGAAGAGGATGAGGAAGCCCACGATAACAAAAAAGAGTTAGCAAAGAAATTGACCAAAGAGGAGAACGAAATTACAAAAAAATATCAAAAAAAAGCACAAGACCAATACAACGAACGTTTCATGGATTTACAGAGCAGAATTCGAGAGTCATTGGCTAAAAAAATTGCAATGTATCGTGACAGTACATTTTTGTCGAATTATCATCATACACATAAATTTGTTAAAATTGCGGAATGGGGAGGTGGAGATGACACTCAAAGCACCAATCAGCAGATCAAAGAGGTGATTGAAAATATTGAATGCGTTTTAAAATATTTACCTATGTTGATCCCCAACGGTGGCCTCGATAATATATTGAGAATATCTTTGCACATTGGTAATACCACTCTACAGCTTCCATTTTATCATAACATTATGCCGCATCCATTATTTACAATCTCAGAGTTATCCAAGAACGAGGGGCCAGATACAAATGGCGCGCAAATAGATTACAGTTGCAAAAGGGATGAAAGTGCGTTACCTTCCGATAGCAAAGATATGCTCATTAAAACCTTATCTCATTGCAGGAATTTGGTGGATTTACATAAGAAAGCTAACATTTCTCAATGCTCGAACCCAGTTCTTAATGGAAATAAAAACTTAAAGTAAAACTTAAAAAAAATGTTGTTGATTGTTATTTTCTTCGTTTTTTGTTTTATCTTGACGTTATTCGAAGTCAATTTGTAGTGCCTCAACTGCATTATAATACTAAAATTCCACTTTGTGCACATATCTTGTACTTGCAATATACAAAAAAAACCCTTACAGACATCGCAATTTTATTCATAAAAAAGTAAATTTTTAAAAATATTTGAGAAAAAAAACAAAGATAGGAATGCCTTAGCTTTTGATTTTAAATGTGAGATGAAAGGACATACTCATATTATTGAAAAGAAAACATCTTGCTTTCTGATTTTCACTTGAAAAGCTTATAATTCATCTGACTTGGGTATGA
Source organism: Reticulomyxa filosa (assembly GCA_000512085.1). Lineage (NCBI taxonomy): Eukaryota > Foraminifera > Reticulomyxidae > Reticulomyxa > Reticulomyxa filosa. Next base: position 20,843 of record ASPP01010646.1, read on the forward strand.
GACCATTAACAAACAGATGCAGATTAGATTGTATAAATACCTTTCTGAAACTTTCCATGACTTGTTTGTGTATAATATAACAACAGATTGGACGTTGTGTTTAATAAATATGTTTCGCATTTGTTCTAGTTGATTTTTAAAACCAAAATATTTGACGAATTATGAACACGTTCAAATGGAATGTTAAGCCCAATGATCACAAAAACATTTTTTGGAAAAGTAATAATTTTTATTATCAATGAGTACGAACGCTTGAAAGGTTCAATTGTCTTAGAATAGGCTCAATTTTTCAAATTGTGGCTTATAAATGTCGGTCATATACACAGATAAACACTGTTATAATATATTTTTTCTTCAAGGGTTTTGTGATTTTGCATTCTTTTTTTGAAAAGAGGTCTATTTTGTTGCGAAAGAAAAAAGTCAGTGAGATAAAATATAATCAATAAGATTAGAAAATTTATTGGATTTATGCCATTTCTTTTTAAAAACAAGTGTAGACTCCAAGAACCACTTATTTAGCGACACATTAATAATAGAATGAGTTGGGGGCAAAATCTCGCTTTGGATAGTTTCATTTACATGTTGAGAAAGAAAACTCCACGGGCCTATGTCAGGTAAAAAGCTACGCAGATTATTTCCAGCAATGGCAGCATGGAGACAAAAAGTAGAAGTGCCACAAATCAAATAGGGAACATGCATCATAAGATTGAAATCACTGACAATATTATTATTTATTAGTTGGAAAGTTAAATTGACGTGGTGATTGGCATAATGTTCATGTAATTTATCGCGAAAAGCAGAAACAAGTCGACGACAGGAGGGCAAGTTCACTTGGTCTGAATGTCTGTGGACACCATTTGTTGAAAGTTGCGAAATGATGTATATGTTTAACTCTGTTGTTGAGTTGCTATTCATTTCCGCAAGTATTTGATCAAAAATGTGAAGATAGTAATTGAGTGTCATAAAATGGTATAATTCGTGGCCAAACAGTATATCACCACACCGGAAGTGAATTGCAATGATACTATTTTTGCTGTTTTCATCAAATATCAATGACAGATCGTGATTGATAACCGAAAGAAAAGATGTTTTTTTTTTTTAAGTATGTCCAAATAAAAATTACGTTATTTTTTTGTTTACACTGAGAGTATAAAAAAAATAATAACCTGGACAGACTTTCGTTGTGAATTGTCTTGACATCAGAGTTATTTTTGGACTGAAAGTATTCTGCAATTGCTTTGCGGGTATCTTGGCGAAGAATCGGAAGAAAATATCGGTTATAAAATGTGAGCAGGAATGCTGATGAGTGAGGATACCTCATTTCATAAATCAATTCAAAAGACACTCCCAATTTTTTCAATTTTTCTTTGAAAAGTAGTGTCGCACTATCTGATAGATTTTCGTCTGTGGAATTGTTCCAGTTCGATGTATACAGCGTCCTCATTGGCAAATACGGTAAAAATGTTGTTTGGTACGAGCCAATCCAATTATCTCGCATTTGTTGCGGCATTTCAAAGCCCTTTTGTTCCCAGAAAGATATCGATCGGCCATACCAATATACAGAGAGACGATTCCCAAAACCTGACGTTTCTCGCACTGGTATGACGTTGAACACCATCGTTTCATTATATACTTTGCGTGAATAGAAAGAGGTGTTACAGCTTTGGCACGACGAAGAGAAGTAAAAAAATAAAGAGACAGCACTGGCCAGTGTAAACAAGATGAAGGCAATAATAGAGCGTTTACGAAAAATCATAATAAAATACCTTCCAAGCTGGTCGATAGCTTTAACAACTTGGGGCTCGCAAAAACTAAGTGTTCCGTTCCTTTCACTTTTCTTCTACTTTCCCAAAAAACAGGAATAAATGATCGAGGTTGCATTTTTCAAAAGTATTTGTTGAAAGAAAGATGATATGTTAAGTCTGAATGTGAAAATTAAATTCAGAGTTCATTTGTTTTCACAATACTGCATTTTAAAAGCTCACTTTTGATATGATATCGCATATATAAATTAGTCTTCCAAAGCGAAAATAAAGAGATATCACAGATTAAATAAGCTGTAATTAAAATGGAAAGTGTTGAACACAAGGAATGAGGGAAATTGAGTTGGTAATTTACTTGTTCCCCCCAAATAAATCAAACATCAAACACTAAACACCAAAATTAAAATAAAATTTGTAATTTTTTACCAGCAATAGTGGTTGGAAAAGCTTTGAAAAGTGTTTCTCTTTTTGTTTTTTTTAATCGCATAGCCTTGATTTTGGAAGCGCAGAGTTGACATAAATGAGACGAAGGAAGAAATAAATGAATATCTTGAATGGAATGAAGTAGATGAGCAACAGATAAAAAGATATGATGAGTGAGATCAGAAAAATCTTTAATATCAGTAACAATTTCAGTATAAGCATCAAGTAAAAGATCCCAAGATACTCCACAATAACGCATAATATGAATAATAGTATTATTTTTTGAAGATATTGGAATAGGATGTAGAATAATTTGTTGTTCTAAAAATTGAATAATAAAAGAAATAGGAAAAATAAAATAAGAATCTTTAGAAATATCATGATTATCAGACCACCATTTTAATTCATTAGTAACAGTATCAATCCAATTAGTAGTATCAGAAATAGAAGAAGATAAAGTTTGATTAATAATATCAGTAATCCATTCTTGCCAAATTTTTTTAATTTCTTGTTGATAACGTCGTGATGATTGAAAAGCAAGACATTCTAAAGCAATATTCCAAATATGATAAAATTTAGCAATATCAAAAATATTAGAAATATCCATAAATTGTTCTTCAATATTTTTACATACAGTTAAATATTGTTTACGTTCAATAGAAAAAGGAAGAGAAGATTCATCTAAATCATTCATACGTTTTAAAGCAATTAAAAGTTTTTTTTGAATAATACATATTTTATATAATTTATCAAAATTATAAATAGTAATATCTTGTTCTAATTCTTCATTAAATGTATATTGAAAATTAGAAGAAGAAGAAGAATATATATTATCATGAATAATTTTTGTAATCATAATACCATCAAGTAAAAATTGTTCTCTTTCATGTAATGATATACCAATAACATGATTACAAATATAATTTATAAAATGTATATAATCTTTATATCTTTTTAAATGTAAATAATATTTTAATAATTGTTTCCATTTATTTAATTTATATAATAAATTTTCTTCTTCTTCTTTTTCTTCTTTTAAAAAATCTTCTAATCCTCTAGGTTTTTTAGAAAATATAATATATAATAATTGTCTTTCACAAAGCCATTGATATAATTTTTTTAAAAAATATATATCACCATTAGATAAACAAATATCTAAAATTTTTTGTATATTTAAATCTTTATTTAATATATTACTATTATTATTATTATTATTATTATTATTATCATCATTTTCTTTTTCAAATAATTCTTTAATAGTAATAAATATTTCATTATAACATAAATTAATCTTATTTTCTATATATTGTATATCTAAATCAGGAAATGTACCAGTCTTTAATTGATTTAACATATAAAAAGATAAATCAATAGCACCACTATAAAAATTAATATTACGAAGTGTAGAACATATTGATTGTAAATCAAAAGAAGGATCATCACATGCTTTTTTAAATAAAGATAATGCTTTATTATAATTTATTTCATTATATTCTTTATTTATAAATATTTTATTTGCCATAAAAGAAATTAAATCTTGTGATGAAAATAATCTAGGTGCACTTAAATGTAATTGTTCTATTTGTCCTTCATTATTCATTATTTTAATTAATGCACGAATAATACATTTTATATTATTTATATTATTATCATTATTACTATTTATTATAATAGAATTTATTATTTCAAATGATTGTAATATAATTTGTTCTTGAGTAGATAATGAATTATACATTTTATTAAAATATGTTGGTGTTGATACAAAAAGTAATATATAAAATAATTCTATACATATTTCAATACAAGCTAAAAAATATTGTATTTGTTTATTAATAATAGATAATTTATTATTATTATTATTGTTATTATTATCATTTGATTTTGTCCATAAATAAATATTTGATTCTACAAATTGTTTTAAATTTGATAATATAGATAATGTTTTTTTTAATTGAATACAATTCCAACGAGGATATGATATATCATTAGAATCAATAATAATAAATGAATAATATAAATATGGACGAAGAATTCTAGATAAATATAAATATAATGAAAATATTTTAGAACCATTACAAATAGAATTAAATGGAATCCATTGATTATTTTTAACTAAAAATTGTATTTTTAATTTATCACTAGTTTTAGAATTAATAAAATAATGTATAGCAATAGAAGATTCTGTATTATTATTA
>ASPP01010657.1:0-10121 GCA_000512085.1 Reticulomyxa filosa
AAAAAAAAAATGAGTAGTTGCGGATCTGTATCTGTATACGTATGTGTTTGTTGTATTGATCATCAAAAAAAAGTTAGAGTACGTAGACCTTTCAATGAATACGTTTAACAAGGATACATTTACACTTTTTTGCGATGCTTTGGGCGCAAAAAAATGCTTACAAGTATTCAAATGTCAGTGCCTTTGTGATGAAAAAAATGAAGCGATGATCTTTCCAACGTGCGTTACAACAGAAAATATATGCTCCCTTGTACAGCTGCTATCCTTTGATAGCTCAGTGTCAGAGTGCGTTGACATCCTACCTATCAAACAACTGCATCTCAAAGATTTAAATTTACCATCGGCAGTACTCGAAGCTGTCTTGGGACATTTTCATCGCAATTGTGAGAAATACACCGAATTGGAGTCCCTATTGTTTGGAGGCACTCCGTTTTCTGTGCAAGCATGGAAGGACGTAGTATTTCTTGCGGATTATTGCAAATGTTATTTATTGTTTTGATTTATAAGTTGCAAAAAAAAAAAAAATTGATATTCCAAACATTTTTATTGTGTCGCTTATTTTATCCTACAGTAAAGCAGTTGGAGGTGTCCACATGTGAAATGACCGATGCTGCTACATTTTCAGAACTCTTGGCCTCCAACTCTGTCCAGAAAACTTTGGAGTACCTAACCATAGACTTTGTTTTGTGTGTGTGCTTTTTTCCTTCCTCTCTCCTTTTTATTTCATACTTTTGTGGAAATGTTGGTTTGTTCTTGTGTTTTTTCCTCCCCTTCTCCTTGCACTAGACTCCGAGTAAAGCTGCTGACGACATTGGAGCCATTTTTGATGATCAATGGACGTCTTTGTCAGATCGGCAGACTTCTCCAGAAGTTCCAAAAATGCATCTAACTTTAATTAGTCCAAAAGTGTTTGCGAAAGTGTCTCTTGTGAAGTTATTAAACTTCTGCACGTACCGAAATGTCCACACGTTGTGCGTGACTCCAATTATACAAAAAGACACTGTTTTGTGAGAAAACTGAAAGCACTCCATATTTTTTTAAAATTCAAATTGAAAATATCATTCCTTTTTTTTCTTATTATTATGTTTTGTTGCAGGGATATGGATTGGAAGAACTACTTTTTGACTGTATTGAACAACTAGTCGAAGAAAATTCAACACTCCGAGTAATTAAAGAAGTATCCATTCATGGAAAACTGTCGAGACGATTAGAATTGACTGAGATAAATAAATTAAATAAATTATCCGCATTGAGTCTTAAAAAATTTAGTTGGCCCGTTTTTCAGTTTAGATATAAAAAAAATTCAATCTACCCCTTTTCTTAGCACAACTGAATATATATAATTTTAGAGAAGAGAATGTGTTTGATGCGCTCGTGGCTTCTTTGCAAAGTCGAATTGAATGTGTTGTAATTTCAAACGTGATTACCACTACAATCATTGAAAAAATTGCAACACTACTGGACGAGTTGTGCACTATTGAAGATTGGAGGGTAGGTCTTCACCGGTTGCAGGTTTCTGACATTCAAGTAAGTTGAAAAGCTCTTTTAATTTCAAAGATATCTTTGTCATTTAGCCATCCGCACAGTTCTTTTTAGCAATATGTGTGCATTGACTATTTCAATATAGGGATGGGAACGGCAAGACTGTGACCTATTTTGGAATAAATTTGCTGTTGTTTGTGCTATTAATACTGTGAAAAACGGATAGCCCAACAGTAGAAATTGCTCACTGCAAAATCATTTTTTCATTTTACAAATGTCTTTTAATTTAAAGTGATTGTATATACTCTTTGTTGCGCAGCCTAAAATTTAATTGTATTTTTAGAGAAAATAAATCAACAGAATGAGTTACATTTTGAGAAACTCTTTCGCTCATGCTTATAGTTAGTGAAGGCAAATATTCAAAAAGAATCAAGTTAAACAAGCAAGAGAGTTTGAAAGCACCTTTTTCTGTTTGTTTTGGGTTATAATTTTTTTGGTTTCAACTCACAGCCTTGAATGTGTTACAAAAAATTCCATCAATCCAACCAAATTGAAGGACACCATATACAAGTGAGCAAAAAAAAAAAAGCAACATTAAACAACAGGGAGGAGTTGCAAATTGGAAATAAGCTCTGTAATGAAACCAAACAAAACTAAGGCCAACAAACGATCCAAAAAGAATCTATAAATTTTTTTTTATACAGAAAAACTCCCAACTGAAGGAGAGAGGAAAAATAAACGTTTTTTTTTAAAAAAGCAAAGATCTGAAAACAAGCAATTAAAAAAATGAAAACAGATGAAATGGGAAGAATGAAATTTTTTGAAATGTGCAATTTGTCTGTTTGCCTTCGTACTTTTGTCATAGTTTTTTTCGTGTTGTGTCTTGAAGGAGGGGGGAGAGATTTTGTAACAAAAGGAGATGTTTAAACTCCTGAATTGTTTCTCATGTAAGCCATGCCGACAGCTCCAATGTCGGATTCTTTTTTATCCAAATCCGACTCTTTTTTGCCCATGTCGGAATCTTTCTTTTCAGGGACGTCTTCAATAGTTTCCAGCTTCTGAGCTTTGACTTCCACGTAGCCGTTGTGTTTCTTGTCCATGGATATTCTTCGAATTTCTTCTTGCTTGCGTTCTTCATGTATTTTTTCTGCGGCCGCTCGGAACTTTTCGGCGCGTGCTTTGTACATCTTCTCCAGCTTTTCTTGATTCTTCTTCACTTGCTCTTGCATTTCACTGCTCATCGCTTCTGGAATTGCCATCATTCCAATGAATGATAATAACCTGCCATCGTTACCTTAGTACATACAACATCATCCATTCACAAATCAAGTTGGACCCCATGTTATTGTTATATACTACATACATACGTATACACATATATAAATATACATATATATATATATACATGTATATAACAAACCTGAGCGCAATCTCTTGGTGTAATCAAAATGCAAGGAAGGACGAAGCAAGTTGACCTCTTGTTCAACTTCGTCACTGCTAAATGCCAACTTTTGTTCTTCTTCTTTGCGGACATAAGCAGCATAAACTAGAAAAGCAATGTGATAGAGAATCAACAGATCAAAAAGATGATGAAAAAGTAAAAATCCAAATCTGGATTGAAAGTGATTACAAATGCGCTTTCCAACATCAATGCGACTAAATATCCGTATGAAAATAATATGTACTTGTCCTTTTTTTTTTTTTTTTTTAAGACAATGGTTTTGAATAACACATACAAATAGATACACACAGTTCTTTAAAAAAAATATGTGTATGCATATATACATGTATATATAGTTTAACCATGTAAGTGAGATATGGGACATTTGGCAGATTATCGAAGACGACAAAAGTGAAAGCCACAGCAGTTAAGATAAGAGTGATGAGCAAGTTCAGCCTGTTTCCCAAATTGTCAAGTCCAGATAGCGAAAACGCCGTCAAGGCAAGCCCACAAATGCATGCCATTAAGAACTGGATATTCCATAAAAATACCTTCCATCCTTTAATCATTTTTCCCCCCCCCCCCCCCCCACCACATACAAAGTTCAAAAATATGTTTCTTTTTTAAAAAAAAAGCAAACAGATTGAACAAGTGTGAGCACGTAAACGTGCAAACAAAAGGATGTAAACAAATATTTGCAAAAAAGGGAGGGTACGCACGTCGTTTGACTTTGAGACGAAGCACGATCATGGCGTAGCTGGAGCCGGCCCTGGACGACTTGGCATCTGCGTCGCCAAACTCGAGAATAGCCGTTTCCAAGTCCCATTCGTCAATGACACTATAGCGAGGATCAATTGACGCAAAGTTGGGGTTTCTTAATTCCGGCAAAAATATGCAGCGCACGCCACCCGTGGTTCTCTCATGGATCACACAAGACAAATCCTGGCACTGTAATGTTATTTTTATTCATTTTGTTGTTGTTAAATTATATTTTGAGTATTCCACGTGTTTGCATTATATATACATATATGTATATATAATAAAGAAATTGTAGATTATAGTGTGGGATAGTAGGGGTATGATTCCAAAAAAAAAAAAAAAAGGGGGATTGACATAACATCGAAAGGGAAAGCTTGCAATTCCAATTCTTCGGCAAAGGTCATTTCGCATTCTAACTTGGCGCGAATAAACTTGGCACAGGAGGAGTCGAATTGATCCGACGGGATCTTGTCACTTTTTTCTTTCCCAAAGTCTGCAAATGTTTGAATTCGGAATCGTCCTTCTTCTGGATACTCTTCCCATTCACGGAGTTGTTCTTCGATTGCATTTTGAAATTCCAAGTGAGGATACCTTTTTTTTTTTGAAAAAAAAAAAAGTGATATAAAAAAAAAGTTTAAAAAAAAAAAAAAAGGGGACCATTTGGGCTCCCAACGAATCAATTTTTCAACGTCTCCAGCGTTCGCAGCATCTTTGGCAACGCAATACATTAAATAGTCTTCTTTTGTTGCAAGCCAATTGAAGTAAATATGAAACCTCATTTTGTACTAACCAAAAAAAAAAAAAAAAAATTTGAAATGATTATATGAATAGTATCACAAACATATTTACATGTAAAAAAAAAAAAGGGGGGGAGGAAACCTTAAAAAAAAAAAAACTTAACAGTTTCGCCAACATTGTCTACTTCACTCACTCGTTTGATTTTGATAGCGACAAAGACTTTGCGAACAGACCCTTCTTTTGGAAACCAAAGCTCTTCGATTTTGCCTTTTGGCGTCTTGATTTTCCACTTTTCGACATCTCCAATGGTGATGTTGTATCTCCACTTCGGATCTTTTTCGTGGATCGTTTTCGAGTTCGTCTTGTCTTTATCTGAGAGCAGACACTTGGCGGGGATGTTTTGGTTTTCCTCCAACACTGTAAATAACAATTTCTCCTCGCTTCTGTCTATTTTCACTTCTTCCACTTTTTCTTTCACCACTGGTGGAATGTCTACTGATGCATGTTCTTTCTTTTCTTTTTTAATGCTGCTTGCCCGTCGGTCCTTTTTTTTTTTTTTTTTAATTTAAAAAAAAAAATCAATATGCCAAAGGTACGTACAAATCTCCCCCTTCTCGTCTTTCAACCAACCTCTCTTCTCTTACATATAACATGTACATAACTGATCCTTTTGTTGCGCTCTCCTTTTTTGTTGTACTCTCCTTTCTTGCTGTGTTCTCCTTTTTCGTTGTGCTCTCCTTTCTATTTCTGGACTCGCTTTTTGGACGCTGTCAACTCCAACATTAAAACATTCGGATATACACCAAACTAACTTTTTTTTTTTTTGGTTGACTGAGGTTTGAAGCCCAATGCAACTGAGATTATGTACTAGGTTTTTTACCGTGGCAAAATTTAATTCTTTGGAAAGATGTCGCTCTAATTCTGCAACTGGGATATCTGGAAGTAACTCGGGTTGGGCCATGATGCTTACGGCAAATTCTTCCAAGATTTTTTTTATTGTCACAATTAACCCCTCACTGTTCTCATATCGCTATTTTGCGTGGCAACTAGTTCGAATTAAATAACTGACTTTTAAAAAAGTAAACAAAGTATCATATAATTCAATTTTACTACAATAATCGCAAGTCGTTGTTATAACTTGTTCATTTTCATAATTTGCTTCTGTTTGTTTTCTTTCTTTCGAGTTACTTTGATTTTCTAATTTTTGTCTTTTATTTTGTTCTTTGGATTGATAAATATTTCCTTAATTTTGTGATTGTAGATCAATGTACATTCTAATATATATCTTCAAATATTTTTCCAAAAAAATTCTTGTTATATATTTTAAAGCAAAGCTTCAAGAGCTAGTTGCTTGAGAAAAGTTGAACAGTATATCGATGAACATTATAGCATAACAATGTTATGTTTTTTGGACTTTCATGACAACAATAAAACAGCCAACCGGTTGGAAAGAAAGGAAAAATGTTCAATTTGATATCATCATTTGTTCTTTTTAAAACGTTTTTAATTTATTTTACGTTTTTGTTAATGTGGTATGCCATTTTGGAGTTCTAAATTTAAAACTCATAAGGAATATTGCAGAAGTTGAGAATTTATTGTCTTGCAAGATGCTGTTCCTACTGGCTGTCATAAACTAAGACATTTCAATTTTTTTTTAAATTCGGGTTTTACGGTTATAATAATCGTTTTCTGAGCAAATAAATTAAAACTCCAAATCTAAGTTAATATTACAAAATTAATTGGAGCTTTATCAAAAAGTATTCGATCTACATGCTCAACACAAAGTTCACTCGGGACGTCTTTTCAAAAGTTGGACTTCAATTAAAAAAATTTTATAGTATTTTTTATGCAACGAAAAACAGATTAAAATAGGCATACACTCATGAATCTACCTTTTTTTGTCACAAACTGTGAATGTCACTCATTCCAGTTCCAAGAATTAATGAAAAAAAACAGCAAAAAAAAAAAGAAAGGGCTTTAACCCATATAAAAAAACTATCCCAAATTGTTGAGCTTCAAAAGGCCCTTTTTTTTTAGACCAAAAAATAAGATAGCACCGATTACATCCATAAAAAAATATGGATTGATACTCATTTTCGTGTCATAAATGAGTAATAAATGATGGGAATGAGAATACACAGGATTAAAAGTAGAACGATGGTCCATTTCATGCATGGCGGTTGATACGATGCTTTCATGCTTTTCACTGAGGGGCTTCCTATCCTTGCTGCTTTCAGTGCGGTACGAGAAAACATTGGAACGGTCTCTTCGTCATTGATTTGTTGGGGATCCATTCGTCTTCGACGTTGAATGTGAAACTCTTATTGACTTGCTGATTTTATAATATACAAGCCGTTATAACAAATTCAGTTTTACGAGTTTTTTTGAATTATTTTCCCCTGTCCCTTTAATTCTTTTGTTCGTCGGTGTTGATATTTTACCTCTTTTTCTTTGACATTTTCAGATTACAAATAACAACATGTTAATTTCAGTAAGTCTTAACAGTTACGTGTGATTTAAGGAAGGAAAAAGAAAATTGAGAACATTGGAATGCATTATCACAAAATAATGACTAGCTTGTGTGAGTTATCACAAATCTTTTTTGAGTCAAAAACTTACTTGAAAAATTATCCAAAAAGCAGACATTAAATGTACTGCAACAGATTGAGGTAAATAGTTTTGATATCATAAAGCAGATATCAACGACTCTCAGATTTTTAAAATACAGAAAAGTTCGCCACTTTGTACCGTTTTTTTTTTAAAAAAAGAAACTATAAGGCAAAGAAATAACGAAATGAGCCTTCGTTTCAAAGCGAAATGTCCTTACTTGGGGCTGTCACCTCGGCAAATGAAGGATCTGGTGGCAGCAATTCGGGACAATGTGAATGTAGGAACTCACAAGCAGTTTTTCAAAACGTACGCCAACTCGTTTGTTGGAGCAGAGTGCGTAACATGGATGATGGAAGCAGGATTAGTCCAAAAGCGTGAAGAAGCTGTAGAACTGGGAAACCGTTTGTTGGAAGTACGTTTGATTTTGCATGTAAAAGCAAACGACGTCTTCAAAGACGACCAAGACTTGTATTACCTTATCGACCCTGTTGCCGGAACTGACTTGGCCCCAGTTTTGTATGTGTCATCAATTTCATTAGATTAATTTTTTATTTTATTTTGGACCCTTTTTTTTTTTTTTTTTTTTTTTTTTTTTTTTATTTAAAAAAACTTGAAAAAAGATTCAAGTGGATGTGGAAAGAGCCCGTTCCTTGATAGAGGTACGTCAATCGTTGCCAAAGAATGAAGGCGAAATGCGACAATTGTTAAAAGAGCTAAGTAGCAAAGGCATAGAGGCAGCAGAAGTAAGTCGGGCGTTATGTTTAGTCAAGTATGCGTCAATTTTAACCTCAAATGGTCACACATCCAATCCAAGCATTAGCGTAGTTTTGAAGCGAAATCTTTGTTTATTTGTTTTTTTGGTTTTGTGTTACGTTTTGATTATTGCCATCTCCTCCTCTTCCTCCTCCTCCTCCAATCGCAAACAAATCGAAGGGGTTTCTTATATGTGACAATTCAATGTAACGTATTATCATTTACAACAAATAATATAACCAAACTTGTTTATACATACACACATACATACATATATTATATATATATATATATATATATATAATATTATGTATAATGTGTATGTTAATAAAATGTCAATAAACCAATAGGACGGTGACGACATTTTGCAAGTGCGACATGACAGTATGAAGGGCGATGAGGTGAGCCACGGCAAGAAGAAGTCGCAACAGAGAGTGGATGGAGACAACAACAGCGATATAGACGACAATGAGCCATCGAATAACAACAACAATGAGAATGACAATGACAACAACAATGAGGACAACAGCGGTAATGTGGCAAATACCACGCACAAAAATTCGTACTCTTTCAACCATAGTCATAGCAACAGCAAAACAGCACGACATCATAAGAATAGCAATGCGAATGATAACAACAACAACAATAACAACATTGAACAATAGTAGCAACGCAGAGCATAATAATGTAAACAACAATAATAATAATAATAATAATAATAATAATAATAATAATAACAATCACAATAATGACAACAGTAATAATAATGCAAATAACAACTCCAATGACAATGCAAACAAAAATACAATCGGCAGTGTCGAAGAGCTTGTCAACATTCGCAAGAAGATCAACGCACTGTTGAAGACGGCATTCAAAGAGGCGGATGTGAACAATAGCAACGACTTGGACATTGAAGAGTTTGGCAATCTGTTGGTAAACTTGGGGATTCGAGTGAGTGACAAGGGAGGCGATGCTATTGTTCAGTGAAATCCTGGACCGACATCGGAAGACGTATTTGGGTTTTTACGAGTTTAAACAGGCATTTGCGGTGTCGGACCCAAGCATTTACATATCTTCGCCGGTCGATATGGATCCGTCGATCATCTTGCGAAAGCATGTGAAAACGTATTATGAAAAAGTAGCGAAAAATCACCGTCGTAAAAAAAACAAAACGTTGGAAACGGCATGGAATTTGTTTGCGTCGGAAGCGCAAACTCTGAACAGAATCCAATTCAAAGAGGGCGTCTTGTGGCTCGGCATCCCCTTATCCAACGAAGAGAGCAACTTTGTCTTTGATTGCATCAACATATCCAAATCGGGCTTGTTGACCCTGCAAGAATTCAAAAAGGACGTCAGTCATGACATTCCTATTCCCATTGCCAGTGTGGTCAATGTGCGTGACATTTTAATGAATACTTTGGATCGACACTTGGCCAAATATCCAGGCAAGCGAACAGCCATTCCAAATAACAATAACAATAACAATAATAACACTGCCGTCAATAGTCAACATGTGATTCAAATCAGTGGCGATATAGGCAATAATGAACACTCTGCAAGTCGTGACCCCGATGAAGAAGATGAAGACAGTCGCTCGCAACCCTCTACTAATGCTAATGCCAATGCCAATGCCAATACCAATACCAATACCAATGCTAATGCAAAATCAAGCTCTTCCAGGTCCTTGACCAAAGGCACATCTAAACGCTTTTTGACCAAGGCCCAAGGCAAGGAAGAACTCGGACAAGACGGAACCAAGTCGGGTGTCAAGGGTGGTTTGGCGTCGTCGGGTGCTGCCTCACCTGCTGTCGCCTCGTCATCTTCCTCATCGTCTGCGGGCGGCGCGACGGGGGCCGCAAATGCGGGTGCAGGTGCAGGCGCGGCCGCACAAAACTTGAAAAAACCAACGATCAAAGCAGATACGGTCTCGCCTTTTGGCAGTGCGCTGTTGGAGTTTGCAGACTTGCAAGACGAGGTCCTCAGTGACATTGTCACCACCATGGCCCAGGACAAGGACGATCCCACTGAAAGCTCGAAAAAACAAACTGATAATGCCAAGCCCAATACCAATGACAATAATAATGATAAGAAGAAGAAGAAAGAAGAAGAAGAAAAAGAAAAAGAAAAAGAAAGAAAAAAAAAGAGGAGGAAGACAAAAATAAAAAGGGACAAGACAAAAAACAAAAAACTCGGTCGCGAATGAATATGACGATGAAGAGGAAGAAAAACAGATTCAGCCAGATAAAAAAGCCACTGAAAAAGCAAAGACGACGGTCGTTGCGAATGATACAAAAAACAAAGGCATTGCTAATAATAATAATAATAATAATAATAATAA
>ASPP01010711.1:0-10187 GCA_000512085.1 Reticulomyxa filosa
TTTTTTTTTTTTTTGAATATGAAAGCCCTTTTGGGGAGAAAAGAGGAAAAAAAAAAAGGGACCCTCACCTGTCGCTATTTTCAACAAGTTCATGAATGGATAAAGTGGCATTATAAGGTTCCACGACGACATCACTAACCTTTGGAGACGGATAGACCCTATAAAAAAAAAGTATTTGTTTTTCAAAGTGGAAATTGAAGTCAAAAAAAAAAAACTTAACGAGAATGTGGCAGTAATACGGTCTGGAAAATTGTCTCTGATTCTTGTTAACAGCAATGTTCCCAGCCCAGAGCCTTTCAGATCAAAAATGGCAAATGCAGTAAAAAATAAGAAAAAAAAAAGATCTTTTTGAAATACCTGTACCACCACCCAATGAATGCGTAATTTGAAAACCTTGTGGCGCTTCACAAGACTATTGAGTTTGTTTTTTTTTTTTTTGACAATAAAAAAAACCCGGCTCGGGAACATTACAGAGAGGACATGCATCTAGATATGTTTGTTCCCTTAACAATCACTCTTCCTCCTTTTGGCAAAAAAAAAAAAAAAAAAAAAAAACTTGACAAAACTTCTGCTTCACGTCGTGCTACTTCCACACATTCGTCAATGACGTTAGTACCATCCGTGTAAAATCCTTTTGCCCAGTTGTTCCCTGGAATTTACAATTATTTTGATTTGTTTTTCTTTCGATTTTCTTGTAAGTAAGCAAAAAGAAATAGATTGATGGAAAAATAAAAATCACCTGCACCAGCAGCTCCAACAACAAAATTGTCTGGTTTAAACATTTTTCCACGAGGGCTTTCTTTAACTACATCAATGACACCAGGTTCCAAATCAATAAGTATCGCCTAAACAAACAAAACAGTTATTTTATTGTGTAAAGTGCCAAAATAGCACAGCTATTGTATTTTTAACTCTTGGAACAAATCTTTTATTTCCAACTTCTCGAAAGCTATACAGTTTAATTTTTGTTTAGTGATTTTTCTGTTAGTTCCCCCTTCGCTAAAAAATAAAATTTTTCTGGTATAAAAGCACATAATCCATAAACAGCGATAACAAACACGTGGTACTCAACTAAACGCCAATCTTATTTAGTCGAAGTTGGTCTTCTTCGTTATCTTCTCGGCCCAGAAACTTACCGTCGTTTTCCAATCGATGCTCAGTGCACATGGTTTCCCAAAATACATTTCCTATTTGATTTCCGCATTGGCCAACTTGCATATGAATGATTTCTCGAACCATCTTTCTCTTTTAGAATATTATATCGACTTCAAAAAAATTTTAACAAAGGCCTTTTCGGGTTTTGGCCAGTACTAACCTGCATTAAATATCAATCATGATAATGTTGTATTGTAAGATTTGTAATAGAGATGAACTTATTGCTTTACAAATTAAAAGATTTTTTTGGATCTAACTCGACAAAACAAACTACTGGTACAACTTTTGGCCCTTTTCTAGGTCGAACCGTTAAATATCGTTCAGAAGATGGATGCAATCTCATGGTTGGAATTTTTCCGTGAATCATTTTTTTTCACACTAAAATTTGAAAAAAGTTCTCGACAACAAGTAGGAAGGTTTCTTTTATTTCTTGGTTTGGCTTGAAGTGAACAAACGACGTCAAAACCAATCTTAAATCATACTCCGCTCACATGTGTACACAGCTTGCAGTCTGGGATGCGATAGGTTTTATCAGCACATGTTATATATTGATATCAACTGTGGTAATATTCCTCGAATTGGTAGTAGGATTTGCTGCACCATACGGAAAGTTCTATTCGAGCAATTCTTTGGGAAAATGTCCTGTCCCTCCGAGATTGGCTTGGTTTCTCCAAGAATTGCCCTCGTTTGCTGTTTCTGGTTATTTTTTGGTTCAAAGTCTGCAGTATAAGGTATATCGGTGTGTACATGACATCGCAATTGTTTTTCATGAATTGTTGCTAGGAAGAAGATAATAACAAAACTGTGTGATATAACAACACAAAAGGACGTGTCATGGATAAATCGTGGATTACTGTCGTTGATGGTGTTTCACTATTTTAACCGCACATTTATTTACTCTTTCCGAATCAAAGGTGGCAAACCAACTGCTTTCATGGCTTGTGCATTAGCGGCAGTGTTTACTGCAATCAATGGATATTTGCAAAGCCTTTGCTTAATTCAATTCAATGAATATCAGATTCATAACACTTCAGAACCTCGTCTTTTCATTGGAGTCGCTTTATTTGTCATTGGATTTTTCATTAACTTCCATTCGGATAATATCTTGAGAAATTTAAGAAAGCCTGGCGAAAAGGACTACAAAGTTCATCCATTATTAATTTATATGTTTTTGTCACATTCTTTGACACAAATAAAAATCAAAAATGATAAAATATAATAATATTTGGCAGATTCCTCGTGGTGGATTTTTCGAATATGTAACAAATGCACACTATTTTGGTGAAAATTTGGAGTGGTTAGGATTTGGCATTGCTGGAAACAATGTTGGTGGATATGTGTTTGCTTTATTTACTTTTGCAAATTTATTTCCAAGGGCTGCTCAGTCACATCAATGGTATCTCAAGAAATTTGATAACTACCCCAAAAATAGAAAAATTTATATTCCTTTTCTGCTGTGAAAAAAGCACTTTCATTATCACTACTTCTTTTTTGAAGCACCTGTGTTATTGCCTTTGTGCGTCCTTGTCCTAATATCTTGACAGATTTTAAAAGTCAAAACAACAAACAAATCTTTAAAATTATTTCAACAATTACATTTTATTTCTCTGATCCAGCTGTAGTAAACTTTGAAGTTTCTAATTTTTTGAACCGATTTTGTATTAATTCATAACACATCCCTTTAGCACGTGTTTTACTCCCAAGAGGAAGCTAGGAAATAGATACATAATTTTACATAGTGGTGTTGTTTTAAATGGATTATAATTATTGTTTAAATCTTGCCACATTCACGTTATTCCTTTTCGTAAATCTACCAAATGCCCTTCAAATTAATCTTTGAAAAAGGCACTACAAACGGACAACAATTAGCATTAAAATGCAATGTTGATGCTAAAACAGCAATGATTTTTATTTCTCATAACTTTTTTGGAACATGCTGATAAACATAGCTGACAAAGAATATACATTAAACCACAATATAGCGTAAAAACAAGAACATGTGACCCCACAAGATAGTGAAGGAAGAAAATAAGATTGGCTATTACACCTCAAAGATCAAAATAAAGAGGGAGGGAGAATATTATATTATGGTAGATTGATGAAAGTAAAACAAAAGGAATTAGCGATTAAAGAACTGTTTGATAATAGTTTTGAAAGGATAAATAGAATGATGTCCATCTGACCATTTGACATAAAAAGCGTAGTTACCTTTTGGTTGAACAAAGAGAGCTTGTATATTGGTATCTACCGAAGTAGGATTTAGTTTCTGCGTGCCAGTGAACTCATCAACGCACGCAGCACATTGACAAGAACGTCTCAAGTCGACAAAAGGGATATCAAGTTCCAAGTCTTGGGAAGTCTCGTTGAAGATGGATTCTGTGGAACAGTGAGTTTGAGAATGGATGAATGAGAATCCAAAGCCCAAGAAGGGTGTTGGGTAAGCGTGTGCAATCTATCAATTTCGACAACAACGCTCTTGGCCATGAGATCAAAGACGTCTCGAATAGGTTGACTTTGAGGACTTTGATCCAATACAACAGGATCACCACAGTCCGATCGAGAGGAGATCAAAGGGACAATAGGCAGTTGATACACCTGTTGAATTCCAAATTGTTGGACAATTGATTGGCGATATCCTGGTCCAAATGGATAAGTTTCTTCTCCGCATTTGTTGCAAATGATTTTCGACATATTTTCGACAACGGCGATGGTAGGAACGTTCATCGTATCAAACATTTGAATGCCTTTAATCACATCCACAAATGATAATTTTTGTGGCGTCGTAACAACCACAGCTCTGTTTTTGTAAAGATGTGAGTATACACTTGTGCATAGGATGAAATGAGATTCAAAGCAAACAAACGAAAAGTAATTACGCTTGAATTTGGATATTTTGACATAAAGTCAAATGGATATCACTGGTACCAGGAGGCATGTCGATGACCAAATAGTCCAAATCGCCCCATTTTGTGAACGTCAAAAGCTCGTGGACCACCTGAGTGACCATTGGTCCTCTCATTGCGGCCAGACCCGTGTGTGGATGACTCCCCGCGGCTCCAGTTTTCACAAAGCCAAAGGACATGCAATCGACTCCTTCGTAGCGCAAAGGCAAAAGCATGTTCTGCTGATCCTTTCGAATGATCGTGTCTTTGGGAGATATCATCGTGGGCAGAGAGGGACCAAAGATATCGGCGTCGTAAATGCCGACGCGGTGATTCAATTTCGACAACGAATAGGCCAAGTTCACTGCAATGGTAGATTTGCCTACTCCTCCTTTGCAGCTGCTCACTGCAATCACGTGCTTCACTTGTGAAAGACCTCGATCTCTTCCAACGCGTGAAGATGACGACGAAGACGTTGTCTTTGCGTCGATTTGTCTATTATCATTTGTCTTTGCCATTGCCACTCGAACTTCGATCGTGTCTTTTCCAAAGGCTTCCAACAGCTTGCTTTGATCTGTCCTTTTCTCACACGAAATGATTGATCGAGCTCCAATTCCACACACACTATTTTCTTTGTCGTCTTGGAAACATCCGCGGAAATTCGCGCGCTTTTATTCACACTGGGTTCCATCACATTCACAATGCGACTTTTATTTTCCATTTCTGTTTCATCTCTTATTTCAATACTTTTTATCAATCCGTTATATATTATATCCTCTCTTGACTCTCCTCCTGCTTTTATCGTTCTCAATACATCCACCACTTTCTGTTTCATTTCTTTCTTTTCTCTTTCCAACTCTTCTTTTTCATTTTCTTTTCCATTTGAACTTCTTGTTGACATTCTTCCAACAAACACTGCATTTATTCCTTGTCTCCTCAAATCATTCTTCTCACTTCTGATCTTTGATTGCGCGAATGTACTAACATTTCTCATTTTATTTGAATTTTGATTCAAGTCTTGTCATATCACAACATTTTTTAAAAAGGTTTTGGTTATGTTTTTCTAAGTTGTTTTTCGTTCATCTTTATTTGCTCACTTAAGATAGACTTTGAAGCGCAGGGGGTCATTAGAAATTTGTATCTCAAATCAGTTGAGATGCACTGTCTACCCAACAGCAATCTTGACATGCACATTTTGAATTATTATTATTTTTTTCATATACAGCCGACTCCCTCAGAGACAAGCCAAAATACTCGAATTAAAAAAGTGGAAGATGAAATTTTGTAAGTCCTTGTAAGGAATCAAATTTCTATATTTTTGAAATAAAACAAAGAAAATATCTGCTTTATTTTAATAATTTTCCTCGGACAAGTTTTTGCGTCTTCAATAAACATTTCCGTGATTGTTCTATTCCATCACATAACGTAAAAATGTGCACAATCTAAAGAAAGATTAGCCCACGTACTAAATCATCACTATATTAATATTACAAGCCCTTTTTCTTTTTGGTAATTTTTCCTCTAGCATTGAGAGGAAAATAACGATTATAATTTGCGTGCAAGCTTTCTAAAGGTACAAAAAACATGGGTAATTGTGGAGCATGTAGAGAAGAGGAAAGAGAAAACTCAGAGTCTCGGTCGGCGACCTCTCAAAGCCATCGCAGCAATATTTCCGAGCACACAAACTTGGCGGTGACCGAAAAGAAAAATCAACATGTTGAAGAAAAGCAACCAAAAGAAAACAAGGACAATGTCAGCAATAACACAAATACAACGGTTAACGATACTACCAATAACAAGGACAATAACACAAACGAAATGAAAAACAACAATGTGCCGGCAGAAAATGCAGGAAATGGATTACGACTAAATGAGCTAAAAATAAAACTCAACAAAGGACCATTTCATTTTGTACCAGACGGACATGTGTTACAGAATGTATATAGTCTATTTGATGTGGAAAAAGAGTTGGGGCGTGGTGCGTCGTGTCGAGTACTGAGAGTGTCGAGAAAATCGGATAAAAAATTGATGGCAATAAAAGAAATGAAACGAGACGATAGATGGAACCCAATGTTATTTGAACAAGAAGTTTACATGTTGCAAAAACTATCGGGGCATCCAAATATTTTGCAGTTTTTTTTGTGTTATTTTCTTTTCTTTTTTTTTTGTGTTATTTTTTTTTTTTTTGACGTTTATTATACGTATTCTTTGATGATCTTATGAAAACAGTTACGAAGATTGTTATATGGATGATAAAAATTTTTACGTATGCACAACGTTATGCACTGGTGGGGAGTTGTTTGGTAAGTTTTTTTTTTTGCAGGTTTATTTGTTTCCAAAAAAAAAAAATATACCCTTGAAAACGCCAATATTGAAATGGTCAATACAGACAGAATAAAAGAATTGAAAAATTTTCCTGAAAAAGACGCAATAGAGGTAACCAAGACTATATTGGATGCCATTGGGTATTGTCATGAAAGGAACATTGTTCACAGAGATTTGAAGCCTGGTTTGTATTTTTTTTTCTCTCCCCTAACAAACGTGCACGCGCGTTTATGACGCATCCTCATATGCATATGACTATCGCTCGCAATGTGGCTATTTCCTTCCCCTTCTCCTCAAATCTGCAAAAAAAAAAAAAACCCTGTGCAATGTTGGATGTGTTTGTGATGACAAATAACAAGAAAATATTGTTTATGCCGATCAAACACGTGAAAAATTAGTAATAATTGATTTTGGTGACGCCAAAGAAGTGACTGATGAATCAACATATGACGATTTTGGTAAAATAAAAAAAAATGTGACACTTACATTTGTATTGTTTTTTGTTGATCATTTTTTGGGGGGGGGGGGGGACAAAAAAAAAGTTGGAACGGCCTTTTATTTGGCTCCTGAAGCAATTCGCAAAAGGACAGGATATGAATTGAAACGATCGGATATGTGGACGATTGGAGTGATAACATACGTGTTAGTAACAGGACGTCCACCATTTTGGGGGCGTGAAAATAAAGAAATCATTCGAAAAATAATCCGTGGAGTCGTTCGTTTTCCGAATACCATCAAACTGAGTGAGAGTTGTCAAAATTTTATTCTTTCATTGCTTCAAAAAGACCCCCAAGCACGAATGTCAGCCAAAGAGGCATTACAACATCCCTGGATTACTGGCGAACAGGCCGACGCATATGGAGAAGAGATATTACTTAATGTTGCTGCTCTTGGCAAATCAAGTTTAACTAACAATCTCTTCTATTCTTATTTCCTAAAATTCATTTTTCATTCTTTTTGATACACGTCATGCAATACAAATGCACGAAAAGAGAAGGCCATATATAATTTGTGTGAAAGTGTTTATGTATTGTGTGAATATGACCTGTCCTACAAAATATGGAATATTTTGTGAAAAGGTAAATTGAAACAGTTGATAGTAACAACAGTTGCCTCGAACTTAGATAACAAACATCGCAAAGAATACGAGAATCAATTTAAAGCAATTGATAAAAACCAAGATGATTTAATCGATTGGGAAGATGCTGAAAAGTTTATTAAAAAAATCTTTTCCGATCTCACAGGCATTGATGCACAAGAAGTTGCAAAAAATCTAATCCAAAATATTACTGGAAATTGTGATAAACCAATCACAAAAGAGAATTGGAATAATGCCAATGTTTCCAAACTTCTTTCTTCTGATCATCTTATTGCCAGACAATTTAAAAGTTAAAAGATAAACAGTTACAATAAAAAATAATATAATCTTTTTTAACAAAGAATAAGCGTTAAATCTGCAATTGCAATGCTATTTTTTGAAACTTATTTCTTTTTGTTTCTTGTTTGGATTAAGAACTGGACGTGGACGAAGACGCTTTTTAAGTGCTCAGGACCTCGTACAGATATTCGATGAATTGTCTCTTGAACATGTGCAAGAAATCATTGATGAAATCGATCTCGATTCTGACGGTCAGATCAATTTTGAAGAATTCAAACGCACTATGCAATTTGAACCCGGTTATATATCACCCAAACAGCAACAAAAACAACAATAATAGCTAATAGTATATACCACCGCAGAGAAAAAAGAAAAAAATATCAATTCATAACGGCCATGCACATATTGCGTGTAATGTGTAATGTGAGGCAACTGTATTACACGAAAACGACTACGTTGTTTTGAGTGCCTTACTGTATATAGTTGGCTCTTTTTTTTGTTTCTTTTTTTTGATTGATCCTGTTTTGTTTTTATCTCCCCCCTCTTGTTCAATTTTTTTTTCATCCTGTGCGTTATTGTTGACTCACGGCCAACAAATGGAGACGATTTTTGCCAAAACTTGAGCCGTTCGATTTGGTGCATCATGATCTGAAAATAATCTTTTTTGACAAGTTACTAACAATACAACATCAAGGTAAGATATGTTAATAACAAAAATACAATGTGCTTATTTGGTGGACCTTGTAGATATCTAACCTTACGTATGATGAATGAAATTTTCAACTATTATTAAAAACATCTTCTTTGTTGCTGTTTTTGCTACAAACGTGTAATGTTACTTTTTGATCTAATTTCGATCATTTGAAATATAAAGATTTTGAAATCGAAAGATAATATATCGAAATACCAAGTAAGTCGAAAGTTTTTTCAAAACAAAGATGCAAAGTCATATCAAGAAACTTTTTGCAACTCTTTTTTTCATTGTTGGTTAGTCAAATCTATGACTTTACTCGTTCCCTAGCGTTAATATAGATCTTTGCTTGGAGCCAGTTATCATGAGGATATATGCCAATATTGTAGTCCTGAATCAATTATAATTGAAGCAAAATATGATTGTGTCGTTGATTTGTCGAATGGTCCTTTTGGCCATTACTTTCCTTTGCATTGCAGTTCAAAGCTTCAACATCATTCCAACCATAAAATCTTATTTTATGAAACAACTGCACAATATCATAAATAGTTCTTTTGCCTCCCTAACATCAAGTAAAAATGTGATAAAAAAAAACAAACATAGTCGTCAAAAATAAAAATTTCGCAAGAGCGAAAAAAATTCGTTTCACGGGGACATCCTATCAAGTATAAATTCACATAAACACTTTTTTAAAAATATACAAAAATACATATTGATTGAAATAAAAAAAAATTTTCAGCAGCGCTGTTATTTTCATATATCGCTTTAGGTTAAAACAAACAAAGTGAAATCAAAGAGAGTAACATTTTCATCACGATTAGAAACATCAAAAAAAGATTATATAAAATAAAACATACCGAAAACTACGAAACTAAAACACTTTGTTAAAAAAGCGCTTTCCCTTTGGGCGAAGTTTAAAAAAACTAAAAAAGTTAATTATTATTTTTTTATTTCGAAAGTGTTAGAAAAAGCAATATTTTGTGTTTGTTATTTTAGTAGATAACATACATCATTACTTTAATCAACCCAAAAGGTTGGCTTATCAAATAGATAAAAAAGAAATTTACAATATCGAAAGATTGCATCTTAAAATTTTTATTTAATTAAAAACTTTTGAAACTTTACCCTTTGTACTTGAATGGTTTTACAATATTTTTAAAAATCTTCATTTTGTCAAATTGAGAATGATTTACATTATTTGTAATTGATTATATTTCCTTTAAAAAAAACTCAAGAAAAAAGTTTGAGCGTGCGGGAGACGACAGTTTACCAAAAAGAAAAAAAAAATTCATTTAACAAAGATGGCTGTCTCTTTGCGAAGAAAAACGTTTGATTTAGACAATATTGCAAAACAAATTGCAGAAAATGTTGAAATAAAAGATCGTACACATCATTTCAGATTACACAAGCAGTGCTTTGTTGGGAGTGACGTCGTAAAGTATTTCATCATCACAGGCCTTGCAAAGAACGTTTCTGAAGCCGTGTGGTTAGGAAATTTGTTAATTAAAGAAGATTACATCAAACATGTCGCGTATGCCCACGGGTTTAAGAACGAAAAATTATTATACGAGTTTACTGAAGAAATGAAAGAACGCGCATCAAGAAGTGCATTACTGTCTATCTCTTTTAGTCCAAACGAGAACATTTTAATCAGTGATGAAGAATTAGAAGAATTAGGCTATGCGATATACCATAGTTCATTGATAAAGGACAGGTAAAAGAGATTTCAAACAAGTTGTTTTATACGTAAAAAAAA